>JANAVB010020200.1:839368-924368 GCA_029216955.1 Iris pallida | reverse complement strand
ATGATGTGCCGTTTAGAATTCTTCACGAGCCTATAAATAAGCCATAATCCACTTCTTTCATTCTTTACTTGCTTTTAGAGAGAGAGAATCCACAGAAGAAAGACTTTTCTTTCCCGACGAACTTCATCTTCTCCGACTTTTTCCCCTTCTCAGCAGCAATGGCTCCCAAGAAAGCCGACTCTCAGGCCAAGGGGAAAGCCCCTGCGACTTTCTCTCGTGCCACCACTGATAGACTTCCTCGACGAGAAGTCACGCATCCCCCTATTCAACGTAAGTGATGGAAGAATACGAACTGTTGAAGATGAAGATGAAGATGAACTCCACATAGAAATTTTAGGATCTTAAAACAAGTAATGAACTTCAGAAATATATCCCCCCTTCTTAGGGCAAAGGATATTAATAAAGTATGCCCCCTCTTTAGGGTCGGCCATACTTCACATCTTCGTGTTTACGAAGCTCTGTGTTTCACACAAATGAGCATGATTCTCATGACTCTGCGTATTTTTTATGTTGGCAGAAATGTCGATGTTTGAAATAGTCACGCAGCTTTCATGATGACTCTGCGTGATTTTTCATATATTGACAGAGATGTTGATGTTGAAATAGTCACGCAGCTTTCATGATGACTCTGCGTGATTTTTACATATGTTGACAGAGATGTCAATGTTGTAATAATCACGCAGACTTTTGAGAGTCATCTTCTGGATAGATTAGTCTTGATCTGTCAGCGTGTCTTTGTCACTTTCACTCAAATGTGATTTTGGCAATGATGCGTGACTTTCATTCTAATCTGTTTGAACTTTGCGTGAATTAAAACACCTGCGTGAATAATTCATTCAGCGTGTTTTGATAGTATATCTATCTGAAGTCTGCGTGACTTTTGAAATTTCCTTCAAACACTGCTATACACGCACAAGGCTCGTAGACATAGAAAACATATCTGACCTTGTCTTCTTTTATTTTCTTCAGTGAACATCTGAAGTGAGGAAGCAGATTATGAGGGGCACTTGAGATTTACATTTAAACATGATTTATCTCATGTGAAATTCCCTCCATTTGATCTTCCAGAAGCCAGACTGTCATTGTTGGCCAATCAAGACCATACAACCCTACTTTGTCTGATGAATGGTCAACCTTTTCAGAGTCTTGACTTGGTGTCCCACAAGAAACTAGCATTTCTGTTCGGGGATGCCATAGCATAGAAATTACAGCCTAAGAGTATTAGAGAGAAAGTCTGCTTTTACTTCGAAGGTGATGTAAATCAACCAATGTACTGGCCGAAGGTTTCCAGGGGCTTGTCCATCATGAGATTCATGCATGCCAGTTATCCAAGAAAGATGTCCTGGCATATAACAGAATATCAGAAGGCGAAGGCAAGCCGTATCATTTACCGGAAGAAGGGATTTTTCAGTGCCCCAGAAAATCACGTATCAGTATTTCGAGGTTTGAAGCCTGGATGCATACCACCTGAAGACTCATCCATGTTAATGCCATTCAGAATGCCCATTTTTATAAACGAATTCATGGCAAACAAGAACGCATTCTACCCCACCGATTCGACGTCGAGGATGAACGGCTTAATGAATCAGGAGAACGTAAGATGGAGGACTTTGGTCCACTGGGCTTTGGAGAATTTTGAGACTGAGCTGAAGAAGATAAACCTGTATGACGCCATCGTCAATTCATCCTACGGCTTCAGGCCTAACCCCTTTCTGTTCCTAGCCTTGATTGAGAGATACAATCACAGGACGGGGACATTTATGACTCCGAAAGGGGAGATGGGCTTTGCCCTTCATGAGATGGAATATATCTCACATCTGCCTTCAGGCACCCTGCCGTATGAGGAATATGTGCCAACGACAGAAGAGCTGAATTTTCTGTCAGAGTAGAACCCAGAGATGGTACATTTATTTGAAGAGATGATGTGCCATTTTGGCACATGTACTCTATATTACAAGAGTTCTAAAGATGAAGCCGGCAACCATATTCAAAAATGGATGTCCTACCTTTTCATGAACCGTGAAAAGGATGAAAAGAAGATAAACGAGAATAGGTGGTATCAGATTAGCAACTTCAAGCCTCTCTCTGAGAGTGAAATTACTTATTTGCTGGAGAAATATGACTGCAAGAATTTCATAATCACTGAAGACAGGTACGAGTTCAAAGCTGGAACTACTTTCAACTCGTACGTGAGACAGAGTGGGAAGATGCTGTCAAGGAACGGTCATTTGGCCGAATTCTTATCTCTGTGGTTAAGAAGATTCATCGTTCCTGGTTCCAGCTCTCTGGACAGGATACATAGAGGCGTTATCTTTGCAGCGGTGCGCCTTATGTATGGTTACAAGTTAGATTTATTATCAGCGATGACCTGTAGACTGAATGCAGGTCTTCGGAATTTTGTAACCAACATGCTTTCTGATCAAAGGAGGATGACTGAGGAGTTCCCACGGATAGAGATGCCTTTTACATATCTGTATGGCTGGCTCCTCCTCCATCATGATGGCTTGATACCTCCAGGGGCAGGAGGAAGTGGCAGTCTCTTTTTGGAGAGGTACTCTGGAGAGACTTTCTGGAAGGTTCACACCCTTAAAGAGTGCAGAAATGTCCTGAATCGAGCTTCACATTGGTCCATTCAATGTGTCCTTCCACCACTGGGCTACGAGAGCATGCCCTTAAATATGATGGACGGAGATATGGGGAACAGATTAGATGATGTAGCCTTTCAGTGGTTACAGAGAATTTGGCCTTCTCATCTAGTGTATCGTCATGAAGATATGACGTATCTGGAGCCATATTTGCCAAGTCGATTTGCCAGGCAATTTGGATATGACCAACTTCACGTTGGGAACGCCACCACTTGCCTTTCTGCTCGTGGAGGGCTTATTGACGGAGCTCGGGCTTGGAGATATTTTGCGGCTAGAGATACGAAAGCTGTATTCTCTATGCCTAATCCTTTATCAAGCACAGGGACGAAAATACTTTATACCTATGCTTGCTTCTATGTTTCGTCGGGCACCTTCAAGACGAGTTTCAATCTGAAGACTTTTGTTGCGGAGGACGACCTAGCTCCGTCGAAGAGGTCAAAGAAGAAGACTATTATTCAACAATTTTCTCCAGAACCCGTAGATGAGACAACAGAGGTTGAGCCTCTATATGAATTATTCCAGGAGGGAAATTTTCCTGATGAAGTCCTTCCTCCTATATTTGTATCCCTTTCCAAGAGGAAGAGAAGTGATAAATCTGAGACCGTCTCCAAAAGGAGTACTAAGTCTCAGACATCTAAGAAGAAGAAAGGAGTGTCAGTAACTGCTACTTCATCTTTAGGTGGCATCTCAGTTGACGAAGATGTTGCCGCTGATAAAGACGAAGAGACTGATGAAGACAACGCTCCTTTGATAACAAGGAGGTCGAGAGAAAATTATGTCAAGAAGACCGTCAGCAAGATGAAAGGCAATGAACTTCTAGAAACGATTATGAGTGGAGGAGTTTTGCCAGAAATCAATGAAACAGCTTCTACTGAACAAACAGAGTCTGATGATATTCACCTTCCAGCAGTTTCAACTGAACAGACTGAGGGGAGTCCGCTCAAGCTCAGGAAATAACTGCTCCAACAACAAGCGGAGTAGCTATTGAACCCTGAGAGATGAGGATGATCCCATTTGAGCATGGGACAGAAGGCGTCATCCAGGCACTGGATGACCAGATTGATTATTCTGAAGAAGAACCAGCTCTGGCAGAGGTTACAGAACAGCCAGAAGTTCCTAAAACCCAAGCTGAAGAGAATATTTCTTTGACCAAAGGCGATAAAGACGTGCCGGCGTCCGAGCTATCAGCTGCTGATGATTTGTTGAAGAATGTTTGTCAAGACATCATTCTTCGAACTGACATTCCAGAGAAGACTGAACCGGCAGTCAATACTGAGCTAGCTGTCACCACTGTTCCTGAGATTGATGAAGATGTGAATATCATAGACTCTGGATCAGGGACTCATCCTGAAGCTGGGGATGAAGAAGAAGAAGCAGAAACTGAAGGAGGAGAAGATTGGCATACTGGCACTTCTACTCCTTATGATGAGGATAAAGTCAAGGGGAACAGAATGGAACTTAGTCCCGAACCTGCTCAGTCTCCGGACAACGCTCCAGCACCCAGTAATTCTGGAGCTGGAAGCAGCCATATGAGGCAGGTATCGGATACTATCATGGACAGACTACGAGAAGACGCCAGACTCCTCCAACATATTGAATATGAACTTCAGCCTGGTAGAACTTTATTTCAAATTCTGTTTCTGCTGTTTCTTTTTCTCTATATGCTAATTTTTATTATTTTCTTTGATTATAGGAACTGCTGCAGCAATGAGTTCAACTCATGCTCCACTTATCCAGGCTGATGCTGATGAAGGGAGTTCACACTTGCCAACTTCTCCAGTAGCCCCTACTTCTGTTCCCAGGGTAGAGAACATTCAAGCTTCTTCTTCAATGATGACAGCGACACCTGGATTTGAGACTGGACTAGCAAGAACTCTGGGAATGTATTCAGAGATCATTTACTCATATCTAGATACATATTCCAGACGTTTCTTGAAGGATGAAGCTATGTCCTTTTCTGATCTTCGAACTATGGTCAAGTTCCCGCTCATGGCGTTGCGACATGCTGGTTGCGAATCTCAGTGCATCTTCTTCGAACATCTCCTGGATGAGTTGGAAATAACTATCCAAAAATACTGGGAGACTCAGAAAGAAGACCTTCAATCTTTAACTGCGGCTGAGATCAGTCAACTAGAGCATGAAGCTCAGTCCCAGCAAGCTGCATTGGAAGCATTTCTTGCCTCTTCTTTTGAGAAATTAGTAGAAAAGGGCGAAGAAATATTATCTACTTGTCAAAGAGTAGAGCTTCTGGAGAAAGATAAAGCATCCAAAGCTGAAGAGCTGAAGAATTTGAAAGAGAAGTTGGCTCACCTTCAAGAGCGAATCGCTGTTATAGAGACAGAGCAAGCTGAGGTTACTGCTGCTTATATTTCTGAAGCTGAACGCTGTGAAACTCTTCAAAAGGAGCGAGCGCAAATACAGGCGGAACAAATTGAAGAAGCTAACCGTCTCCAAACTGCTATTATCATTTTTGATAAACAGAATGTCACAGTGGAAGCAGCTGAAAGAGTTCAGAAAGCTCATGAAGAGAAACTGAATGCTATTCTTGATCGTATCAGGGAGCTAATAACTCCCAATAAGTGAATTCTTTTTTTCATTCTCACTTGTATCCAATGTTTTGATTATGAATGAAAACAAATAAGAATTCTTGATCTGATTTTTGGTTTTGCTGTTTTGGTAATGATATAGAAAATATGTTCAGCGGTAAATAATACATGACACATTTCAATAGAATAGAATATACAAACAAACTTTGTAATTCTATCAGATGATATTAAACCAGAAATGATCTTAGTTTAATATTGATTAGAAAAAATAGAATTCGGACATAAAAATATCTTTGAACTCGATTTTTCATGAACGGATAAACCGTCAGGTATTAATGAATGGGTGAACCGTCGGATGAATGTAATAAATGAACGGATGAACCGTCAGGTATTAATGAACGGACGAACCGTCGGATGAATGTGATAAATGAATCGGATGAACCGTCAAGCATTTATGAACGGACGAACCGTCGGATGAATGTAATAAATAAACGGATGAACCGTCAAGCATTAATGAACGGGCGAACCATCGGATGAATGTGTCGCTTCATTATTCGAAGAACTTCTGTCTATAAATATAGCAAAAATCTAACAAGAACGAACACTTCTACTCTTCAACATAAAAATGTCGTCTGAAGAAGCATCCAAGAAGGCTAAAATCATCTCGAAGGTTAAGAAGGGCATGGAAGACCGCTCTGCCGATCCAGTTCAGCCGAAGAAAGTAGAAGCAGGCGAAGGTTCGTCTGCACCCAAGCCGCCACGAGATATTCTGGACTTTCTGCTTGATCCAGGAAGGACTGAAGAAGAGGAAGCCATGAGGATGGCAGCCTACAAGTTTCTCATGGGCTCCAGCAAAGAAGTTCTCAGTTCCTTTGCTGATCGCGTTTTCGAGAAGGACGGCAGCGGTTCGCGTCCAAATGTAGAGAAGGATGATAGTGATCTTCCTTAATATCATGTACTATCATTCATGATTAAAATAAAATTTTATTTATATGCATGAACTTGTCTGATGATTTACAAGTATTTATCTTTATACATAATACTTTTTAAGGAATTTGCCATTGATAGGCATCATAACTTTCCGACCATCAAGTTCTGAGAGTTGATAAGCTCCATTTGAGAAAACTCTGCTCACAATATAGGGACCTTTCCACTTTGCGTCAAATTTGCCTTTGCTCATATGAGTCATAGTCATAGGACGTCTGACTGTTAGAACAAGTTCTCTTTTTTGATATGCTCGAACTCTGACTTTCTTGTTAAAAGCTCTTGAAATTCTAGCTTGATAGAATTCGATATTCTGTTGAGCAGATAATCGCTTTTCATCCAGGACTTCTAACTCCTGAAGTCGAAGACGATCATTATTCTCGGCAGTAAGTTTATTAGCGATTGCTATCCTTAAAGAAGGAATTTGAATCTCTAATGGAAGAACAGCTTCGCATCCGTACACCAGAGAGAAAGGTGTACATTTAGTAGCATTACGAACTGTAGTACGGTAAGCCCACAAACACTCACCAAGTTTCTCACTCCAATTATGTTTGTTAGTAGAGACAAACTTCTTTAAGAGTTTGATGATGGTCTTGTTGAAAGCTTCTGCTAAACCGTTAGCTGCCGAATTATATACGGTAGAAGCCACATTGTTGATCCGATGATCGTCACAGAATCGAGTAAATTTCTGGCTGACGAATTGTGGACCATTACCATGAATAATACGTCGAGGAACACCAAATCTGTAGATGACATGACGTTTGATAAAGTTGATGACATTGGACGTCTTGACTTCAGATAAAGGAATAGCTTCAACCCATTTGGAGAAATAATCGGTTATTGCGAGAATAAACCGATGACCTTTTGATGACGGCGGATTGATCGGACCAATAATGTCCATGCCCCAAGCTTCGAAGGGCCATGATGCTGCCGTTGGATGCAGAAATTCCGAGGGTTGATGAATAAAATCCGTATGGATTTGACAAGCTTTACACTTCCTTGCATATTCGATGGCATCTGATACCATAGTGGGCCAATAATAACCCATACGTCGAATACGGTCTTGAAGTTTTG
Source organism: Iris pallida (assembly GCA_029216955.1). Classification (NCBI taxonomy): domain Eukaryota; kingdom Viridiplantae; phylum Streptophyta; class Magnoliopsida; order Asparagales; family Iridaceae; genus Iris; species Iris pallida. Next base: position 917,119 of record JANAVB010020200.1, on the reverse strand, counting down.
GTCCAGGCTGATGTGCTCCACAAATTCTATCATGTGCTTCACGAATGATTTGTTGAACCTCATCACCGGCAACACATCGAAGAAGTAAACCATCATAAGCTCGACAATATAAAGTTTTTGTAGTATGATTATAATAGAATCTGAGTGATCGTCGTCTGATAGATGCCGCTTCACTCGGATTATCTGGAAGAATATCATACAATACGAAATCTAAGAAAGGAAGTCTCCAATCTTTATTCGTATTCTGAGTCTCAGCTGAATTATTAAAGATGAATTCCATGCTAGAATCAGATGAAGATGATAATGATTTACGACTAAATCCAAATCCTCTTGTTGTGTTGACATCATGAGATGTTGATTCTTCAATGTCAACTGGAAGTCCTAGAGTTAGATTTTTTTCGAGATGAAATAATTCTCGATTGCAAACAACAATTATTTGTTGACGTCTAATTGGAATAGCCAACACCGCCGCAAGATTGGCAAGAGCATCAGCTTTTGTGTTACATGCTCGCCTAACATGCTCAATGAAGAACCCTTCAAATGAAGAAGCCATAGATATAGCCGATCTATGATAAGGAACCAGATCTTGATGGCGAACTTCATAAGTACCCCTTATCTGATTGACAATGAGTTTAGAATCTCCATACGCTTCCAAATATTGAATATTCAGATGTTTAGCGAGTTGAAGACCAATAAGCAGTGCATTGTACTCAGCTACGTTATTTGAACATGGTTGATCGAGAGAATAAGCTCTTTGGATAGCAAGACCTTCTGGCGACACAAGAACGATTCCAACTCCAACGACAATGTCACCATTAGGACCTATCCTTGAAGCTTCGTCAAAGAATAGACGCCAAGTAGGATCTTCTTCAGCAATTTGGTTTGAATCTAGGAATTCATCTGGGATTTCATCATAGAGTTTTGAATTTTTTGGAATTGAATGAGCAGCCAGAAAATCAGCTAAAGCTTGTCCTTTGACTGACTTCTGAGGGATATAGTGCATATCGTACTGAGCAAGTAAGATTCCCCAGTTAGCCAATCGAGAATTCAAAACACTGGGTTTCTTCATCATGACCCGTATAGGATTGATCCGGAAAATGACATGAATAGTCTGACCAATGATATAATGTCGTGTTTTTTGGACAGCGAACATCAAGGCTAGACATTCTTTTTCGACCGGTGAATATCGAGGTTCAGCTCCGGTCATAGTACGACTGAGATAGTAAATGGCTTGTTCATGACCATTTTGATTCTTTTGAGCAAGCAATGCACCCAGTGAATGACTCATTGCTCGGGTATATAGGAGGAATGGTATTCCTGAGACAGGAGGTACCAATACTGAAGGGCTCATCAGATATTGTTTTATATCATCGAATACCTTCTGACATTCATCATTCCAGACAAAAGAAACACCTTTCTTCATAAGTTTATTGAATGGTCTGCAGCATCCTGAAAGATTAGAGATGAATCTCCTGATATAAGCGATCGTTCCTTGAAATCCTCGTAGCTCTTTTAAGGTGCGTGGAGGACGCATCTCTTGGATGGCTTTGATCTTCTCGGGATCCACGTGTATACCTTTAGCGGTAATGACGAAGCCGAGAAATTTGCCACTAGAGACGCCTAAGAAGGACTTAGTAGGGTTCATCTTTAATTGATGCTTACGCATTAGATCAAAAATAGTCTTCAAATCTTGGATGTGATCCTCTTTTTGTCGACTTTTAACTACAATATCATCAATGTAGCATTTGACTGTTTTCCACAAATTTTTACGGAATATAGTGCTCATAGCTCGTTGATAAGTTGCTCCTGCATTCTTGAGACCGAATGGCATCACTGTATAACAGTATGTACCGATCGGCGTTCTAAAAGAAGTGTGCTTCTTGCCATCTGGAAATATTTTGATCTGATTATATCCAGAATACCCGTCCATGAATGACATCCGTTCAAACCCACAGGTATTATCGATCATAACATCAGTAATTGGTAGAGGAAATTCGTCTTTAGGACATGCCGCATTGAGGTCGCGGAAGTCTATGCATACTCTGATCTTGCCAGTCTTTTTAAGGACATGAACTATATTAGCCACCCAATCAGGATGTTGCTCCTCTCTAATAAACCCAGAGGCCATGAGTTTATTGACTTAAGCTTCAATTGTATCCATAATGTCTGGACGAAATCGTCGCTATTGTTGCTTGACCGGTTTAGCATTCGGCATGATATTGAGTTTATGAGTTGCTATCTGTGGATCAAGTCCTGGCATATCTTCATAACTCCAAGCGAAGACATCGATGTATTCATGAATAAGTTTGATCATGTCTTGCTTATCAGTTTCTGAAAGACTTTCACTGATGAATATTGGTTTGGGGGATCCCTCTTCACCAACATCTATTGTAACAAGTTTGTCTTCAGTTGGAGGTTCTTTTTGTTCGAATCGGAACTCCCATTGATTATCTAACCTTTGGGCCCATTGTTCTGATTCAGGTAAGATTTCAAACCCATCTTCGTCTTCATCACTTTCTTCAGAATGGTCAATGGAGACCATGTTGGAAGACAAGATATTACGGTGGAAGTCACCGATACTTGTATCAGAATCCCAAGAGGTAGTACTAGAAGAATCAGATCTCTTATCTTTGTCAGATTCGAGATCTTTATGGGCAATATTAATAAAAGGAATAGGAGCAATATAACCTAATCCATATTTCGTCCTTCCATATTTCAGAGGAGGAATCCGATCAGGCATTCTTCTTCCTTTCCCATTACTGAGACCAGTTCTGAAGTCATAACCCATATTTTTAATGATGTCTTTAGATTGCTGACTATAACGACGTAGTTGTAATCTTCCAGTATCATCATTTTTGTCATCATCTTCAGGGTTAGAAGGATTTTGGGGCCCTTTGTAAAAGACTATTGGAATGTCTCCTGGTTTTCTGCTGGGAACCAGAAAGTATGAAGTTTGTGCTGATTCTAAGGATACATCTGTATGGAAGGTCTGTACAACTCCTATGGTTATTGTTCTCAAGTCATCTAACAAATGTACATAACTATGAACATGATTACACACATCAATATACTGCAAAGACGGAGACTTTTCATTAAATTTAAAAGTAGCAGTATTTACATTGGAAGAAGGCTGAGCCTTAGAGATCTTAGCCAAATCAACGACTAAAGGGGGAGAAGAAGAACGAGAAGAAGTTTTGTTTCGATTAAGATCGATAACAAATGGCTCAGAAGAGGTAAGCTTCCTTGAAGCTTAAGATGGAAGAGTAGTCCGCCCTCCAACTGGGATTACCAGAGTACCCTGTTTCATATATGATGATACAGGAACTGTAGTACGCCCACTGACAGGAATGATCAGTGTATCTTGAATAGACGACTGAGGTAATGGAGAGATCCGTCCGCTCACTGGAATGATGAAAGAACCTTCTCCAGAGGGTTTGAGAGATTGTTGCTGAGTAGTTCGACCTTTAACAGGGATTATTAAAGTCTCACTTTGTGAATCCTCTTTCTCCATAGCTTATATTACCCTTGTATACTCTTCTTTATACATCTGGGAATCATTGAAATAAGCTTCAACCCCATGGAAAGGATTTATATCAGCAACTTTCTTTTGTACTCTTCCATTGTTGTCAATGTATTTAAAACACTGATGAAGAGTAGAAGGCACCACATTATTTTCATGAAGAAAGGGCCTTCCCAGAAGAAGATTATAAGATCCAACGATCTCTATCACATAGAAAGTGACTTTAGATCTGAAATCTCCAATCTGAAGTTTCAGATGAATCTTTCCCAAAGGTTCGCTTCGGCTCTGATTGAATCCCAGGATAGTAGTAACCGTCTTGGAAAGCTTGTGAAGAGGGATTTTTAGTTCATCCAACAGACTCTTTGACATTATACTTATAGCAGACCCTGGATCAATGAGGATACGATCTATCTTCATTGTGTCGATATAACCGGTGTAGTAGAGAGGCCGATCATGTCGATTATCCTCCAGTAGCATGTCGTCTTGTGTAAAAGTGATATTTGGAATAATCTCCAATACACTGTTGCAATGTAAGCAAGTGGCAGATTCTTCACTTGGCTTCTTTAATTGTGCAAGACAAGAGTCTGCCTGAAGAAGTGCTTCATTTAACGTCTCCCGAGTCTCTTTAGAAAGACGTAGAAGTTCAAAGAGAGACATTCTAGCTGGAGTATTAGCAAGTTGAGCTAGAATGTCGAAGTTATAAGGTTTCTGAAGCCCAAGAGGAGGGGACTTCTTGATTGGTTTATCAAACCGAACCTGTTGTTTGCCTTTCTCAAGAGCTGTGGGCTTGGAAGGAGCAGGTTCAACTGGTGCAGTGGAAGGAACAGGTGCAGTGGGTGATTCCTCTTCAAGAGGAACATTAGGAACATCTTTGTCAGCAGGAGAGATATCAGGAGTATCCTCAGGACTTTTGGAATAATCCTTTAGATAAGGTTTTCCTGTTCGAGTAGCACCAGCAAGTGCTTCTTCTTTATCTTTTGGCTCTGTGTCGGGAGTAGATCCGAGAGAAGTCATATGACATAACTTAATCTTTCCAACCTTCTTGGACTTTCGAGATGTAGTCTTTTGAAGAGGAGGAGATTCAAAGTCTGTCACTAGATCAGGATGAATCCACATGATTTCTCCTGTTTCCATAGTGATTGGTACTAATCCTTCAGACTGTGGAGAAGGAATATTCACCATCTCAAGAGTTGCCTTGGAAATAGGAACGATCCTGCTTTCAAGGAGTTGAGGAGGGAAATCTCCGAATTGCATAGAGACGACATTGGAGGTGACAGTCTTCTCTTTTGGAGTAAGAGAGATAGCTCCAGATTTAATCATTTTCTGGATCTTTCCTTTCAGTACATAGCATGTACGAATTGTGTGACCCAACATTCTGTGGTACGGACAGTATTTAGGATGATCTGTCTTACCAGCTTCATCAGGTTTCTTGATTTCAGGTAATTGTATTTTATTACCTTTCAGCAGGCATTCAAAGATACCGAGGACATCATCGTCATCAAAAGAATATTCTGCTTTGGGGCGAGGTGCTCTTGGTTGTTGAGTCGTAGAGACAGGAGGAGTTTGAACGGTCGATACATCTTTACTCTGAAGATTAACTTCAAGGGTTTCTTTTCCCTTGCTTTTATTGAATTTAGCATTATTATTATTGTTTTGACCTGTTTCTTTAGGATTCATCTGCACTCCTAAACCTTTGAAAGTTTCAGCACTGATTTCTGCGGCTTTGGCACTGACTATGAAGGAAGGCCAATCTTGAAATTGGGTAGATCTTGTCCACATGCTGATAATTGGTAACAAATTTGATTTACATATGTCGATGGTGACAGTATCAGGAGTTCCAAGAGGCATCTTCAGAGCTTCTCTTCGAAACCGTTCAACGAATTCCTCTGTAGTTTCATTATTTTTCTGCTTGATTCTTATAAGAGCAGACATAGTCATGTCATTGAGCCCTTCATAGAACCGTTCAAGAAACATTTGTTTGAAACCGGCAAATGAAGTAATACACCCATCTGGGAGACTTCTATACCATTCATAAGCCGTTCCTTTGAGACATCCAACAAACACCCGAGTAAGGAGGGCGTCGCTTGGTTGCAGCTGGTCAGTCATCACTTCAAAGTGATTAATAAATTGACTTGGAGAAGTGGTTCCATCATAGAATGAGATAGTAGGAGGCTTGTATTTAGGAGGGTATGATACTTGCTTCCATTCTATCGGATAAGGTTGCTTGATGCCTAACCTTTGTAAACCATCATTCTGTTTGAATGCCTCAAATTGAGTTCGGAGATTCCTCAATTCTTCAGTAACAACTCCGGAGGATTGTGGAGTTGTAGCTTGTAGAAAATAGTTAGGAGGAGGAACAGCATTATAAGTACTACCCCCAGCTCCAGAGTGACTAGGAACTGGTTGAGCTTGCCCAGGAGTATTGGACTGGACTGCTGGAGGAACATGTACTGGACTGACACCAGTATCAATTGGTATGGCTTCTGGTGCAGTCTGTCGATTTTGCAGTTGGGCTGCCATGAGTTCATACATCAACTTCATATTATCAGCCATAGACTTCATTTGCTATTCCAAAGAAGCAATTCTTTGTTCTTGAGGAGTCATGGAAGAAGAAGGTTCATCAGTATTCCCATCGACCATATATGTTGTGACTGTACGAGGGATTATTGATGAACTGGTGGATGTTGTTTGTTCTGAATCATTGCTTTGTGTATCAAAGTCAGTTATAGGAGAACTACCCCCAGTAGGAAGAGGTGGGAAGTTAGATTCCCCAAGAAATTCAGAATCATCTTCAGAAATCAAAGTCCTTTGAGTAGAAGCCAGGACTCTTGATCTGGTGCCTCTATATACTCCATCTGGACTATCATTTCTACCTCCAGTATCCCGAGAGGTCATGTTGACAGAAGCATATAGAGGTTCATCTTCATCAGGCATAGGTTCACACTGAATCCGATTGAAGACAGATTGTCGTTTAGTTTGACATCTGCATTGCATTGTGACTCTCGGCTGGAAGTCACATTCATGATCAACATGGTCCTGATCCATTGATTGACATCTGCATTAAATTATGACTCTTGGCTGGAAGTCACATTCAGCATGGTCCATTAACACAGAATTATTCCTTCTCTTCTGTTGAAGATATTCTCATAGATCTGTCTGTGAAGATTGAGGTACATCAGGGAACATTCTTTGTGCATTTTTAGGAATATATTTTCGGTTCTTGGGTCTTGAAGGCTCTTGGTTATATAGAGAGTGATTAATGTGAGCCACATAATTTCTAGCATACTCTGCATCTGGATCCCTTGCTTTTGTTCCCGATTGGTATAGTTTTTTGACACCAGAAGTGCTTCCTAAACGGATTTGATCAAGTTTTGCTCTTAGATCAGTTGGAGGTAACACATTATTTTTTGAAACTTGGAGTTTTCCTTCCATTGATCTGGATATTTGCAGAGAAGGAAGAGTTGAACCATCCCCTTGATTAGGAGTTGGTAACAGACCCTCTTTTATAGACAAATTCTGTGCCCAATTCGAAGAAGTCTAAGAAGAAACATTAGAGTCTCAAAGTCACGTTGAGTTGATCAGAACAAAGTCTCAAAGTCACGCTGAGTTGATCAAGACAATGTTTAAAAATCACGCTAGAGACAGCTCATCATTTGTCAGAAATGTCATTATGACTGACAGCACGACAGTCGAAGAATGTCTTCTCGTATGCCACGTATGCACGAAACTCGAAAGATCACAGCCGACTGTTGCGTGACTTTTGAAATCTTCTTCAACAAGACTCAGCCTTCATCAAGTTGGCGTACCAAAAGAGCTTCTTGTCATTTAATGCGACTGACAAGGTAATCACTGTCAGAGATTTTGTGTCAGTCGAGGCACAGCGAATCAAGATAGCTGGCAGTCCTGCCTCAAGCTTGCATATATTTTGAGCCTTCTGGCTCAAGTCTGCGTGTATTTTGAACTTCTATGTTCCTTCATCAAGTTTGCGTGGATTTTGAAGCTTTTTGTCCCAAGTCTGCGTGGATTCTGAAGCTTCCTGCCCCAAGTCTGCGTGGATTTTGAAGCTTTCTGACCCAAGTCTGCGTGGATTTCGTCCTCAACGAAGCTGCGTGGATTTCATCAAATTGGAGTACGTGGCAGCCATGCCACTGATCTCTCGCTTACGTGTCCTGTAACTTGCACACGACTCATGCATGATTGCCATGTGTCCAACAGTTACAGGCCACGTCCAGTAACTGCTCACAACCTTGCGTATGTTAGATCCTGCGTGATTTTCAACTATGCACAGGCTGTGAAGACAATTATCCTTTCAGTTATTTTTGACTCTATAAATAGGGTTCTTTTCTCATTCATTGTACAGATACATAGTGATCTAAATTACTGTCAAAATTTTGAGAGCTTTTCTTCTTCGTATCGTCCAAGGGATAAAGCGATCGTCTTCTAGATCGGATTCCTACAGTTGTAATTTTTCCAGAAACACAATAAATAAAGTGAATTTATTTATGGAAAACAGCAGCAGCTATAGCTGCTGTGGCAGCAGCCACTACTGCACCAACATCAGCAGCAACTGGCAGCAGCATGCTGCCAGTCCCCCCCATTTCCCCTCCTATTTCACCCTTAAACCCCTCATATATATATATGTATATATATAGATATATATATAGGTATAGATAGATATATGTAGAGAGGGAAATGAAGAATAGAGTAAGAAGAATAGGATATTAGGAAGTTAGAAAAATTAGAAGAAGTTAAAGGGAATATGAAGAAAAGTTAGAAGGATTGGAAGAAGTAAGAGAAAGAGAAGGTAAGAATAGGAAGAGGGAAAAGAATAAGAAGAATTAGAATTAGGAATGAGAAGAGGATTAGAAGAGAATGAGGGAAAGGAGATAGGAAAAGAAGTTAGGAATTAGAAGAAGAATAGGAAAAGTTAGAAGAAGATGAGTAGAAGTGGGAAATAGAAAATAGGAAAAATCGAGTTAGAGAGCGAAACGGAGCTCAGAGCGTCGGAATGAGATGAAACTTGGCATAGACCTAGAATACATGAATTAGATTTTGTGGGTAGGCTCCCGAGTTGAAATCAGGGTTGTTGGGCGCCGGTATCGCGCCGTACCATTGCGTATCCTGAAATATTCAAGATATCGGCAATGGGCCGTATCATGGACTAGACGTCCACTTTACTTAGGTATTTTGGTAGGTAATATATCTATAGGCTAGTACCTTACTACCCTAGAGGGCACGGGTCAAAATAACAAGCGTAGGTAGGCTAACTAGGTTTCCACCTAGGTTAGGAATTTACCTTAGAAAAGGTAAATTAGGAAATTGGCCTACGGCCAAGATATGAGTTTCGAAGTCCAAGATGGACTTGGATATGGGTTGTAGAGGTTGGTAGTAATTAGAAATAGTCGCCTAGACCTAGTCTTGACCTCGGTTGACCATGGTTGACTTTTTAGACCAAAAGTCAACTATGGGTCAACACTTTACCCAATTTAGTCCCAAATTCTATTAGACTTGTGTAGTTGACCAAAAGTCAACTATTAGTCACCATTGACCTAGGATTGACCTAGGGGTTGACCAGAGTTGACCGAAGTTGACCAGAGTTGACTAGTTGACCAAAAGTCAACTGTAAGTCAACCGTTGACTCAAATCGACCTATATTAATTCTGTTTGACTTGCATTGACCCAGTATGACCTAGCTAGACCTAATATAACATAGGTTGACCTCGTACAATCTAGTTTGACGTGTCTTGACCTAGAATGACTAAATAGGATTTAAATTGTCTTGACTTTAATTCCTAAACAGAGTATTGATAAGTCTTGTTCTCTATAGGTCCTCGAGACGCTGCATTTGCTCCGGTTGACATATCATACCATATTACAGGCGAGTACATTCTCTGACACTTTTTCAATTTACGATGATTGTTATAATTCATGTAATTAGTGTAGATATGCTTGTTCTCGACACATTGGTCACACGGATTGGTATTCATGGATCCCGACATGAGATATTATTCCTCGTTATCTTGGTATATCTTGTGCAAGCTCCCTTGTAGTTCTTGTGCAGTATATGGACACCGATTCTCGAGGAGACTTGCTCTCTTCTCGTAGAATCCCGTGTCATAACGTGTCTTGCTTGGATCCACTCTACCAGTCGGGGACGGGGAGCACTAGTCTAAATATGTGGTCATTATCTGCCTTGTTTATTCTTGTAGACCTTGAATAATACCAATCCTACACTCCACGTAGGATTGGTGGATCAGTAGACCTTGTACAGACCCAAGCCGGCCACATATTGTAGCTAGTACTCACACACCTAGAGATATGATTCTTGATTCTTGTACATGCCATGATCAGTTTACTTGCCTTGTTCTAGCTCTAGTTTTACAGCTTACCTTGCCATGATACTTACATGTACATTCCATATTTTTTTTGTATATACTCTCTATTTACGGTTTTATAGCTTTTGTCATATCTTGTGAACTGTTGTTAGTAGATTGTACTCGTTCCATCCTGACAGGATATGTTAAAAATATTACAGATACTGACGAGGGAGATTATTGTACCTACTTCGGTCCGGATGACGTAGTGGGTGTAGACTTGGAGACTTTGGTCCAGCAGGGCTTAGATCCGCCTGACGAGACCTTACCACTTGCTTAGTTAGAGTAGGTCTTTTATACTGGACTTTGTCTCCAGCTACTTTTGAGACTGTTATTATTATGGATTGTATTAGAGACTTGGACTTGGATATATTCTTGTGTTGGACTTGACATGTTATTATTTTATTATCGTCTTGTTGTCTTTATCTTTCAGTCTTTACTTTGTTATCTTAGAGTTGTGATTGAGTACTCATATATATTTATTGCTTGTCCTCCGTTTGGAGTTGACCATATTCTCGACAGGTTTTTGATATATATATAAACTGTTTAGAGTAGAAAAACCTACAGCTTTCTACGCCGTTTTTACGGTGAGGGCTGGGCGTTGTCACGTGCACGTGTCCTTATAGCGGGTGCGGGTCGTGACAGAGGATATCTGTTCTTGATTGTCACTGAGTTCAAGGTACGATAGTCGACACATAATTTGGACGTACTATCCTTCTTTTTCACAAGAATCGTCTGGGCTCCCCAAGGCGATCCACTAGCACAAATGAATCCCTTGGTCCTGAGTTCTTCAATCATTTTGTACAATATCTCCAATTCTTATGGCGCCATCCTGTAGACTCTCTCTGACACAGGTGCGATCCCGGGGATCAAGTCTATGGTGAACTTGATCTCTCGCTCTGGCGGCATTCCTGGAAGCTCTTCTGGAAAAACATCTGGAAACTCCTCGACGATCCGGGGTAACTGCACTGCTGCTACTACCATCCGCAATACGAAAGGAGAAGGTTCAACTTCGCCTCGGGAAAAGGAAAACTTCGACTCGCCTGGTATGCTAAAAACAACCCTGCCAATATGGTAATCTATCCTGGCATACTGGTCCCTCAACCAATCCATCCCTAAGACCACATCATAATCGGCCATCAGAAATTCTATCAACCTAGCGGGAAACTCTCTACCGCTAACTACGACCCGATACGAGGAAAACACTCAATCTACTCCCACAAGACCGTTACCAGTAAGTATATTGAGCCTTACTGATAATGACTCGGGCTCCAGTCCTATCTGTGTCACGAATCGTGCAGACATAAATGAATGCGAGGCACCAGAATCAAATAATACTGAAGCTGGAAAGGTGTTGACGAGAATAGTACCTGCCACTACCTCACCTGGTGTTATTCCTTCTTCTTCCATGGTCAAAGCCAGCACTTGACCATGTCCTCTGGGTGCGGGTCCCCTCTGCTGAAAATTCCTCTGCCTGCTCTGGATCAGGGCTTGGGCTTGGGCATACTGCTGCGGCCTCTGCTGCTGGAATGCCTGGACCTGCGTCGGCAATGGCCTCGGGAACGGGTACTGCAGCTGCTGCTCCTGCTGGACTGGTGCTGGTCCTCTAACTGAAGGACTAGAGAAGGCCGATGAACTCTCCATATTAGGGCAGTTCCCAATCCTGTGGTCACAGACACCACAAACCAAGCACAAACCCTGTGCTCTGCGATACTCTGATACCACATGCCTTGGCTTCCCGCAATATAAATATCCCACTGCGGAAGACTGCTTTTGCTTCTGCTGCTGAGGGTGCGTCGGGGTGGAATGCTAAACCGACGTCACTGAGGTCGTCCGCCTCGGAGCTCCAATGGTCAAAGCCCTGACTGCCGGGGCTGGGGCTGACGACTGGTTCATCTGGCTATGGGATCGCTTCCGACCTCCGGTCCTATCCATGTTAGCCATTGATTATAAAAGAACAGAACAATTATATGGGAGGACTGGACTTTTACTTCACAATACAAACTCGCTCGTACAAAGAAAGTCTAGGGACCAAAACCTAGGTACAGCAATCTAAGTACGATTGTTTAGTTTAGATTCTGAGGGTGACGATAGAGGCTCGAAAAAGCGACGGCCGCTCTGCCTTACTCCTTGGACGATCGAACGTAGCCTTGGCTTTGGTGAAGAAATGCTCTTGGACGTGTGGGAAGACTCCCTTGCGCCTTCTGTTGCTAGATCTCTGGATGTCTCTGTGGTGCTCTCTCCCTTTTTTTGTCTACCTTTTGCAAGGGAATGGCACCTTGCTATTTATAGGAGTGGGGTGTGATCATTAGGATTTACAAATGATTGCCTCCTTGAGAAGTTGGCAGTTAAGGATCAATTAATCTGGGCCATTAATTCTGATTGTAGCAAATCTAGGCAATTAATGTGGATTGCATCAAATCTCTGTGGGCAATTAATATTGATTGCCATAAATCTTTATGATATGCAACCGTTTCGGATCTCCTGCCACGTGTCCAATCTGCTTGATTACAATAAATCTGTCTTGATCCGGATAATTATGATGATTGTACTAAATCTGAATGAATTAATCTTGACTGATTTGGTACCGCGTGTCCCACCATCACCATATTACGAGCTATAGGAACGCGGAGAAAACTGATCTTCTGCCACGTGTCCTAACCGCGGGCTACAGGAACAGAGTGTCTTGACAGAGCCGCATGAAGGTGGCAGCCGCATAAGTATGGCCTATGAAATCTGAGCCGCATGAGAGTTGTCACGACCCGCACCCTGATTAGGGACACGAGAACGTGGGTACGTCCAGCCTACGCCGCAGTGTCGGCGGTAGAACGCTGTATCGGTTATCTATAACAACTAACATATAACAATAAGACATATAAACCTGTCATCTCCGCACGGAGGTATAACATAACATCTCAACTCTATATCTCAAACACAAGTCTAGGAAAGCTAAAGATAGAACATGATATGGAATCAGACGAAAGAAAGAACTGAATATATATAGAGTTATCACACCACACAAAGTAGATGCCCAACACAAACAAGTACAAGACCTAAAATATAACTAAGTCACAACTAACAATCGAAACAGTCCAATACAAAATGAAAACTGTAAACACTAGACTAGACTAGGCACCCTCTACTGAGCTAGATGCTCCTCAGGCTCCTGAAGGTCACCCTCATGTGTCCCATAGAAGGTAGGACAGTCACCATCATCATCTGTAATATTTTCAACAGGCCCAGTCAGGACAGGAACGAGCACAATACATCTCACGCAGTTCATATCAGGTTGGGAAATGTAAAGCATGCATAGAGTAAGATAAAATGAACTGTAAAGAATATATGTAAAACGAGAGAGATTTGATAACTGGAAATATCTATATATGATAAGTAAGAACTGTAGGTAACCTGTGATTTAGAGCATGATATGGTTATATAAACGGGCTTAGGACATATACAAGATTTCACAAGATTTCACAAGAGTTTGTACAAGATGGGATTTTGATCACATAACCATTTCCTACTCACCCTCCCCAATCAATACACAACGATCCAGTCAAGTTACGTTACCTTGTACAAGAGGTTTTTATCATGTTTGCTCGCGTGATCATGAGAGTACAAGATTGCACAAGAGTATACATGAAAGCGGTGTACATGAAATACAAGATGTTCGTGAAAAGCACATGACAACTGTATCTGATGCACCCCGAGGGAGATAACATCGCATGACAAGATCCATATTGTACCAATCCGTGATAATGACGTGACAGCATCATGTAAGGTATTCTAGAGCAAGAATATAAATCCTAACAAGTATAAAAAGATCAGAGAATGTACTTGCCTGTCACCCTGTATGACTGATATGAATAGATGTCCGAACTGGTGTCACAGAGTCCTATTTAGAGTAAAACAGGTCACAACATATCCACAATGGTAAAAAAATAGAGTATACAATGCATACTACATGATTCTAGGTCAATCTGGTCAAAAGTCAACTCTTGGTCAACTTTCTAATCAAACTAGTCAAATACTGGTCAACATGATCAATCTGGGTCAAGTCTAGGTCAAACTACGTCTACTAGTTAGGGTTTTAGTCAAACTAGCTAAACTAGTTGTTTTAGGTCATTCCTAGTCATTTCTAGGTTAACTAGGTCACTTTTAACCTAAGGTTGACTTTGGTCAACCCTTAGTCAAAAAGGGTCAACAAGTGGGTTTAGGGTCATTAGGGTTAGCCCCAAGCCATAGGCTAGTAATCCTAGGCCATAGGCCATAGTCATAGGTTTCTATACAACCTATAACTAGAGGTTATACATATATATATACATATATATCTATATATATATATATATAGACTCTATCTACCCATATACCAAAATAGGAATACTATATACAATACAAACCCACATGTATACAATACATTATATATGACCTATTTAGACCTAACACAAATGTATATATATCATTTATATATATATATATATACATATATATATATATATATATATATATATATATATATATATATATATATATATATATATATATATATATATATATATATATCAACCCATATATATATATATATATATTACATATATATATAGATAGAGAGAGAGAGAAGAGGACAGGACAGTGAGAGAGAGAGGGAGAGAGAAGTCTGGACAGGGGGAGTGGTTCCAGAAATCTGGAACCAAAGATGGCTCCCCAACACACACACGGCCCATATATATACATATATATGTATATACACACAACTACACCCATACACTACCAATTACTCCCAAATCTCACCCACACTCACATATACATATATACTACATATATACATACTAATATACTCTAATACAATAGATTAAACATATCAAAAATTGGTTTGAAATCCACTTTCAAAATCTGGGAAAAATCCCAAAACAGGATACTGTGCACTGTTTAACTCGAAACTGGGTAATTCGATTTAAACATTCTAAAACGAGCTAAGGCTCGCAACCATGGGTTGGTAACTAAGGCCCCATACATATACTAGTATCCTAGGTGCCTGACACGACACCACGACACAGTTTCACGTATCCAAACACGCAAAAACACTACACGGGTAAGTCCTGACATGCGCACGAAACCACAGCGTCGTGCATGCGTGCAGTCCACTCTAGGACACACCACGAGACACGACACGCCTCGTGGTCGAGCACATGTGTAGTCCACACATAGGGCTACACGTTGCACACCCTGACACGTGTCCACGACACTCGTGGACACAAAACGAACTCCGTATCAGTCGTGAAACACGACTGATACACGCGAGTTCAGACCACGTCGTGCACGCGGTTGCACGCGTCGTGCTCGCGACACAGGACACGACGCACCACGTGCTCGTGTCCACGTATACGCCACGTGTAGGGCTTCATGCCCGTGTCACTACGAGACACCCTAGTGTCGTGTCCATGCGACACGACACGCCCAAAGTTAGGTGTCTGTGTGTGTATACTGTACACTGAACGACCCTTTGAGAGTCGATTTCGTGTCCGACATGACACGAAGTCATCCCAAACTTTGGGGATGACCTGTCAGTCAATGCCCCAAGGTGGGTGTCAAGTTTGACGTGTCCAAGTGACGTGTCCAGTGAGAACTGACACAGTGGTAGCAGGGCATTTTCCCTGTGTACTGTGCAGTGTGTCCCGAGGGCTTTGTGTCCAGTTTTGGACACGACACAAGGCCAACTTGTGCTCAGTGAGTAGGGGTTAGGGTTAGCTAGGTCTAGGCTTCATTTTGGTTCAAATACATTTACAAAACAGTGAGTAAATTTTCATGTGACAGTGAGCTATTTACACTAAAATTCAATGTTTTGACAAATAGGATACGTGTCCGATACGACACCAAACAAACCCTAAAATTTACCAAACCTAAAAAACAGAGCTAGGGTTACCTAGATGCATGCAATTGTGAGGAAAAACACTATATTAACAAGGTTTAGGAATAATTACCTCTTGGTGCACAAAGTCTTGAAAATCCTCTAAAAGAGGGTGATGTATCCTCTAGCCTCAACTTGTCCTCTCTTGGTGAAACTTGAGTAGCACACTTCCCTAGGCTCCCTTAGATTGTAGGTGACCTAATGGAGAAAACTAGAGGTTCAAAGCTCTTGAAATGAGAAAGTTATGGAAGAATGAGTGGAAGGTTTTCTAGGTTTTTCTTGGTTTTGATTTTTCATGTAACTATGGGAATATGAACTAAGTGTTAGCTATATAGGAGAGAGGGGGGGGGGGGGGTTCAAAACTTCTTGGCTAAGCTAAGGACTTTTTGTGCCTTAAATGGATATTTTGCATAAATCAAGCAAAATATCTATTAAAGTAAAAATAGATATTTTGACACCTTGATTCATGATAAAATCTAACCCTTGGTCATTCTAGGTTAGGGGTTAACCTATAGATTAGGGCTAAACTAGGTTAGGGACTAACATGACACTAATCAATAATTAAATAATAATAAAAATACATAAATCCAAATAATTCTAAATAATTTCTAGAAAATTACCAAAATACCCTTTAGGCTAAAAAGCCCTAATTTGAAGTTCTAAACCTATGGCTAGGCTCACATGATCATGGTTAGTCTCTAGGTTATGAAAACTAGGGTTTACACTAAGTTATACTAACAAAATCACAAAGTCATAAGTCATGACTTAGCATGACTTAGAAGATGGTTCTATTTACACTAGAAATCACCATAAATCATATCATGACTAAAATACTATAAATTAATAATAAAAATAATAAAATTTCAAAAATACCCCAAATTCAAAAAACTGGGTGCTACAAGTCTACCCTCCTTAGAAAATTTTGTCCTCGAAATTAGAATGGTCATACTCCTTCTAGGTCAAACACCCCAACAATCACAGTCTCAAACACGCAGTCCGATAATCATATGCGTCTGTCCAAAATTATGATATTCGGAATCTTCGTCATGCTAGTGAGCAAGGCTACGATATTCACAGAGTCCTCGACTAAGGTACATACCTCTAGAATCATGGTATTTAAAATTTTTGCATTGCCGCATGCCTGGCCGCGAAAACCTTAAATTCCCACATCCGAGAAATACGTCCAAAATCCGACTATATGTCCTCACTATGCCAGCTAACATGACTATAGAAAACTCTAGATCCCATGATCGAGACGACCTAGCCCATACGACTTATCTCAGAAGAAAATAATTCATAATGAAATATCCGAACAGAATTTATCAACTATAAGGAACAGATAGAATCGAAATTCCAAGACAGTTATAAGGAGGCAAATACGAAAATAGAATCAAAAAGGTTGGAACCTGCAATCAGCTCTCCCTCTGTCTGTGCATCATCGACTGCCATGGCGAAAGCTCGCCCCGGCTGGCCTCCCTTAGCCTGCTGCTGATGCTGGGCAAACCTCTGCTGCTGAGTCTACAACGGTGGTCCTGTCTGCTGCCCTGTCGGAGCTCTAGCTCCTGCTACTGTCTGAGTCAATCGTGCCAAGTTCTTGGGACACTCCTTCAACTGATGCTCTGCTGAACCACAAAGCAAACACAGGCCCTGCCTCTTCCTGCAGTCGTCCCATCCGTGACCTTGCTTCTTGCAGAAGTTACACATGGGGTGCTGTTGCTGCCTGGGTGCCTGCTGGTGAAGTATATGTCCCTGGCCCTGAAATAGCTGCTGAACTGGCCTCTGCTGCTGTATGTGAGGGCGCTTGGCTGGTCCTGCACTAGAACTAGCCCCTAAGGTATCACTGCCCCTCTTCGGCTTGAGGCCGAAGTCCTCCTCTGCAATCTGTGCGTCCATCAATATCTGATCGAACGTCGCATCACGGCGTCCCGAGGTGCGGGTGCGTACTGCATGAATAAGTCCCCTACGGAATTTACGAGCCTTCTGCCCCTCATCCTGGATCATATCGGGAGTGAACCTGCTAAGGCAGAAGAACTCAGCTGCATACTCGTCCACCGACGAGTTCCCCTGCACTAGACCCACGAACTGGCCCTCCAATGCTGTAAGAGCCACGTCCGGGAAGAACTTCTCCTTGAAGAGCCTCCGGAAGTTCTCCCAAGTCAGCCCTCTCACCGACGCACGAGGATCCGTGCGGTACCATGTCAGCGCAATGTCGAAGAATCGGCTGGCTGCGGCCGAAACCCAAAGCGCTCTAGGAAGCTCTGCCAGCTCCATGCTCCGCTGTACATCCTCTTGCCAGTCGTCTGCATAGAGGATGCCCTCCGTGCCTGTGAAGTCCTTGGAGCTCATCTTCCTGAAGTCTAATACTGTCCCCGGCCTGGACTGCTGCTGGTACGGCTGCTGGCCAGTAGGGCCCTGCACCGTACCCGGTGCCACTCTCTCTACTGCTGCTAGGGCAAGCTGATGCGAGTTCTCCATACTCTGCCTCAGCATCTCAATCTGACGGTGTGACGCCTCCGTCTGGCGCTGCGATGCCTCTGTCTGGGCCCGCTGTGTCTCCATCATCTGCTGAAGGAGAAGGAACATATGGTGCGTATCCGTCGGTACCGGTGGTGGTGGCAGCAGTATCTCCGGAACAACGGCCGTAACCCTCTGGGGTGGAGGTGGTAGACCTCCCTGCGCAACTGCCGGGGTCTCCGGAATAGTAGAATCATTGGGGGCAGTCTCGTGAACCTCCTCCTCTGCCTGATCAGAACTCTCAGGCAAACTACTCGATCCAGTGGCCTGCGGGTGCGTTTTCGTCATCCTGGAGACGAATTGAAACAAAGAGGTCAATATGGCACATGAGTAGATTTATCAAGAAAGGACAGTTAAATTAATACAAGGGAAGTAATCATGATAATCAAGATCGGAAATTTCCTAGGTGTGATTGAGAAACTCCTATCATGTCCTAGGTCCTACGTCCTAATTGCAGGCTCGTAATTAGTACTCTAAGTCGAGCACCATTGCGAGATCGCACTAACTGCGACACAGACCTGCATGGGCCACCACAAAAACGTGTTACGACCCGCACCCTGATTAGGGGCACGAGAACGTGGGTACGTCCAGCCTACGCCGCAGTGTCGGCGGTAGAACGTTGTATAGGTTATCTATAACAACTAACATCTAACAATAAGACATATAAACCTGTCATCTCCGCACGGAGGTATAACATAACATCTCAACTCTATATCTCAAGCACAAGTCTAGGAAAGATAAAGATAGAACATGATATGGAATCAGACGAAAGAAAGAACTGAATATATATAGAGTTATCACACCACACAAAGTAGATGTCCAACACAAATAAGTACAAGACCTGAAATATAACTAAGTCACAACTAACAATCGGAACAGTCCGATACAAAATGAAAACTGTAAACACTAGACTAGACTAGGCACCCTCTACTGAGCTAGATGCTCCTCAGGCTCCTGAAGGTCACCCTCATGTGTCCCATAGAAGGTAGGACAGTCACCATCATCATCTGTAATATTTTCAACAGGCCCAGTCAGGACAGGAACGAGCACAATACATCTCACGCAGTTCATATCAGGTTGGAAAATGTAAAGCATGCATAGAGTAAGATACATGAACTGTAAAGAATATAGGTAAAACGAGAGAGATTTGATAACTGGAAATATCTATATATATGATAAGTAAGAACTGTAGGTAACCTGTGATTTAGAGCATGATATGGTTATATAAACGGGCTTAGGACATATACAAGATTTCACAAGATTTCACAAGAGTTTGTACAAGATGGGATTTTGATCACATAACCATTTCCTACTCACCCTCCCCAATCAATACACAACGATCCAGTCAAGTTACGTTACCTTGTACAAGAGGTTTTTATCATGTTTGCTCGCGTGATCATGAGAGTACAAGATTGCACAAGAGTATACATGAAAGCGGTGTACATGAAATACAAGATGTTCGTGAAAAGCACATGACAACTGTATCTGATGCACCCCGAGGGAGATAACATCGCATGACAAGATCCATATTGTACCAATCCGTGATAATGACGTGACAGCATCATGTAAGGTATTCTAGAGCAAGAATATAAATCCTAATAAGTATGAAAAGATCAGAGAATGTACTCGCCTGTCACCCTGTATGACTGATATGAATAGATATCCGAACTGGTGTCACAGAGTCCTATTTAGAGTAAAACAGGTCACAACATATCCACAATGGTAAAAAATAGAGTATATAATGCATACTACATGATTCTAGGTCAATCTGGTCAAAAGTCAACTCTTGGTCAACTTTTTAATCAAACTAGTCAAATACTAGTCAACATGATCAATCTGGGTCAAGTCTAGGTCAAACTACGTCTACTAGTTAGGGTTTTAGTCAAACTAGCTAAACTAGTTGTTTTAGGTCATTCCTAGTCATTTCTAGGTTAACTAGGTCACTTTTGACCTAAGGTTGACTTTGGTTAACCCTTAGTCAACAAGGGTCAACAAGTGGGTTTAGGGTCATTAGGGTTAGCCCCAAGCCATAGGCTAGTAATCCTAGGCCATAGGCCATAGTCATAGGTTTCTATACAACCTATAACTAGAGGTTATACATATATATATATATATCTATATATATATATAGACTCTATCTACCCATATACTAAAATAGGAATACTATATACAATACAAACCCACATGTATACAATACATTATATATGACCTATTTAGACCTAACACAAATGTATATATATTATTTATATATATACATATATATATATATATATATATATATATATATATATATATCTATATATATATATATCAACCCATATATATTACATATATATATAGATAAGAGAGAGAGAGAGAGAATGAGAGAGAAGAGGACAGGACAGTGAGAGAGAGAGAGGGAGAGAGAAGTCTGGACAGGGGGAGTGATTCCAGAAATCTGGAACCAAAGATGGCTCCCCAACACACACACAGCCCATATATATACATATATATGTATATACACACAACTACACCCATACACTACCAATTACTCCCAAATCTCACCCACACTCATATATACATATATACTACATATATACATACTAATATACTCTAATACAATAGATTAAACATATCAAAAATTGGTTTGAAATCCACTTTCAAAATTTGGGAAAAATCCCAAAACAGGATACTGTGCACTGTTTAACTCAAAACTGGGTAATTCGATTTAAACATTCTAAAACGAGCTAAGGCTCGCAACCATGGGTTGGTAACTAAGGCCCCATACATATACTAGTATCCTAGGTGCCTGACACGACACCACGACACAGTTTCATGTGTCCAAACACGCAAAAACACTACACGGGTAAGTCCTGACATGCGCACGAAACCACAGCGTCGTGCATGCGTGCAGTCCACTCTAGGACACACCACGAGACAAGACACATCTCGTGGTCGAGCACATGTGTATTCCACACATAGGGCTACACGTTGCACACCCTGACACGTGTCCACGACACTCGTGGACACAAAACGAACTCCGTATCAGTCGTGAAACACGACTGATACACGCGAGTTCAGACCGCGTCGTGCACGCGGTTGCACGCGTCGTGCTCGCAACACAGGACACGACGCACCACGTGCTCGTGTCCACATGTACACCACGTGTAGGGCTTCATGCCCGTGTCACTACGAGACACCCTAGTGTCGTGTCCATGCGACACGACACGCCCAGAGTTAGGTGTCTGTGTGTGTATATTGACCACTGAACGACCCTTTGAGAGTCGATTTCGTGTCCGACACGACACGAAGTCATCCCAAATTTTGGGGATGACCTGTCAGTCAATGCCCCAAGGTGGGTGTCAAGTTTGACGTGTCCAAGTGACGTGTCCAGTGAGAACTGACACAGTGGTAGCAGGGCATTTTCCCTGTGTACTGTGCAGTGTGTTCCGAGGGCTTTGTGTCCAGTTTTGGACACGACACAAGGCCAACTTGTGCTCGGTGAGTAGGGGTTGGGGTTAGCTAGGTCTAGGCTTAATTTTGGTTCAAATACATTTACAAAACAGTGAGTAAATTTTCATGTGACAGTGAGCTATTTACACTAAAATTCAATGTTTTGACAAATAGGATACGTGTCCGATACGACACCAAACAAACCCTAAAATTTACCAAACCTAAAAAACAGAGCTAGGGTTACCTAGATGCATGCAATTGTGAGGAAAAACACTATATTAACAAGGTTTAGGAATAATTACCTCTTGGTGCACAAAGTCTTGAAAATCCTCTAAAAGTGGGTGATGTATCCTCTAGCCTCAACTTGTCCTCTCTTGGTGAAACTTGAGTAGCACACTTCCCTAGGCTCCCTTAGATTGTAGGTGACCTAATGGAGAAAACTAGAGGTTCAAAGCTCTTGAAATGAGAAAGTTATGGAAGAATGAGTGGAAGGTTTTCTAGGTTTTTCTTGGTTTTGATTTTTCATGTAACTATGGGAATATGAACTAAGTGTTAGCTATATAGGAGAGAGGGGGGGGGGGGGGGGGGGGTTCAAAACTTCTTGGCTAAGCTAAGGATTTTTTGTGCCTTAAATGGATATTTTGCATAAATCAAGCAAAATATCTATTAAAGTAAAAATAGATATTTTGACACCTTGATTCATGATAAAATCTAACCCTTGGTCATTCTAGGTTAGGGGTTAACCTATAGATTAGGGCTAAACTAGGTTAGGGACTAACATGACACTAATCATAATTAAATAATAATAAAAATACATAAATCTAAATAATTCTAAATAATTTCTAGAAAATTACCAAAATACCCTTTAGGCTAAAAAGCCCTAATTTGAAGTTCTAAACCTATGGCTAGGCTCACATGATCATGGTTAGTCTCTTGGTTATGAAAACTAGGGTTTATACTAAGTTATACTAACAAAATCACAAAGTTATAAGTCATGACTTAGCATGACTTAGAAGATGGTTCTAATTACACTAGAAATCACCATAAATCATATCATGACTAAAATACTATAAATTAATAATAAAAATAATAAATTTTCAAAAATACCCCAAATTCAAAAAACTGGGTGCTACAAGAGTGGTTTCCCGCTGAGCCGTATAAACCTGGCCACGTGTTAAGGCTGCATAAGTGTGGCATCTCAGCATTTGAGCCGCATGGAGATGGTCCCCATGATCCGAGCCGCATGAGAATACTGGCCGCATAGGGTGGCTTCTCAGGACGTGAGCCGCGTAAAGACGGCCCCCGTGATCCGAGCCGCATGAGAATACTGCCCGCATAGGGTGGCTTCTCAGGACGTGAGCTGCATGAAGACGGCCCCCATGATCCGAGCCGCATGAGAATGCTGGCCGCATAGGGTGCTTTGGAATTTGGTGGATTATGGCGGCTGTAAAAAGATTTTCTTCGTTTTCCTAGGCATACGCTATCATATCAGAGTCATTATTTCGACTTTATGTCAGGTTTGTGACTTTGTCAGGGCTGTCAGCCGTCACGGCATTCAATGCGGCGATTTGGTTCATGGCCAGCTGTAGAGGAGACTGTTGAGGGTCACGTAGCTCCTTTCTGAGCCGCATGGAGCTATCCGAGCCGCGTGAGGCTCTAAAGGACTTTGAACCGCATGGATGTTAATAGATTTTCTGAGCCGCATGGGGATCCTTCTGTCGGAGCCGTATAGGCTATTCTTTGTTCTTTTCTATGCTTCTACAATCCACGATCCTCTGGGAGGTATATTCATGCCTCCGGGCTGCCCTTAGTACTGCATCAAAGGTCTGATGCTCAAACTGCTCTACCGCCAACAAAATCTCTAGGTGGAGCCCCTGCTGGAACCGTTGGGCCCTATCGAACTCGATCGCCACCAAGGTGGGAGCAAACCGACTAAGCATGGAGAACTCGACCGCATATCCATCGACCGTCCTGCCCATATGCTTCAGATTGGTGAACCTCGTCTGTAGATCATACCGAGCTACAGCATCAAAATACTTGGTCTGGAATCTCTTCCTGAATACTGCCCAGGCAATAGGGGCCACTAATCCAATGGCCTGCGCCGCCCACCAGCTGCGGGCAAGATCCAATAGCTGTAGGCGCACCACGGCCACCTTCTCGTTCTCTGGAGTCCTGGCTGCCTCTAGAATTACCTCTGTGTCCTGAAGCCATGTATCTGCAGCGATCGCATCTTCACTGCCATCAAAAAATGGAGGGTTCAGGCGCTTGAAACTGTTCGTTGCACTGTTCCCATGATGTCCACCTCTGTCTGATGCAAGGCATCTCCTCGACGATCCTGCGATGCAAGCAATTCCCTGATAAGTCCAACCAAGGCTCCATCATCTTGCCTTACAGGCTGGCCAGGCTGCACCGGGGGTTCTGGATCTCTGGGAGGCATGACCCGAGAAGCTGCTCCTGAGTGCTGGGCCTGATCTTCTTGTTGCTGCTGGTCCACGGGAGGTACTTCGCCTTGTTGATCGGCAGGTCCAAGAACAATGTCGCTGAAGAAGACGACATAGGGAACAATAAGGAAGGACCAGGACAGATCAACGATACAAGCATGTGATCAAGTCAAGATTCTCAGGGATTTGAAGATACGAGCAGAGATCAAGACGAATACTGATTGAGACATATATTCGGTAAACCCTCACATATCTTGATTTACAAGACCTGCATGGGCCTCCACTTAAACCATGTAACTCTCCAGAACCAGAATACTGAAAAGCGGGGGCGTATATAGCCAGCTATGTATATTGAAGCGCAACTCACCTCGCTATACGGTCACGGCTGTTTAGATACGTGAGGGTTTAACTACAAGCCAACAGTCTCCTATGGTCATGAACAAGCCTATTGTCTCAATCTCAAGCAACCAATAATAGTTACAAGATGTCAGAGCACCAAATATATAATAGCAAGACGTCCCATACATTACATATTCGGATGATCATGAAGCTAGTCGTACAAAATATCAGGGCTAGCAAGAGTTTCAGTCATACAATCCTAGGATTTGCCAATCATGTTACAGCCAGTAGGCAGACAGTAAATAAAGGTGCAATACGAACTAACACGTGCTCGCCGGCTAAACGCCTCAAAAGAATAATTTTACAAATAAGTAGGAGGACAAAAGAAACCCACTCGTTGCCAGGATTACGTCTGGTGGTCACCATCTGGCTAGAAGACAGGTGGATCCTCTGGTGCTGCTCCGATATCTGGCCACACAAAACCAGCTGGGTTAGACCCCAGAAAGAGCAAGTGCCACAAATGAGGCTTCACTTAGGAACTAAAACCAGCATATCACATTAGAATATTAAAGGTAATAAATAAAGAACTGATAATAATAGAGGTAACAACAGTAAACTGAGTACGATGAAACCATTCAAGTAGCCAGGTCACAACCCTTAAACCAAACAAGGATCGGGGTTGTAGTCCTTCACCTGAATAGAAACCCATCTCAAATATTATTGGTACAGTAAAGACAATAAACGAGAAGAGGACACAGAACTGCTCCGGGAGCCAGGTTACAATCCTTAAACCAAACAAGGACCGGGGTTGTAACCCTTCGTCTAAACAGACCTGGACCCCCAATCTTTATTGCTAAGGCCAGTATAAATAATCGTGCTATTAAGGTAAGGTAAAACATGACGAACATGGCATGGGGTTGCATTAAGACAATAAATGAAGAGAGAACACAGTACTGCTCCGGGAGCCAGTTACAACCCTTAAACCAAACAAGGACCGGGGGTGTAACCCTTCGCCTGAACAGAACTGGACCCCCTAACGTTATTGTTAAGGCAAGCATCATGTCATGTCACAATCTTACACAGGATCAGGATAAGACTAAGATGGAATAAACTCCATCCAATCAATCACGGCCAATCAAGAGTATGGCTTGATACTTTTAACTAACTAGGGTTATCACAGGCCTAGTTATTATCAAGATGTAATGAGATTATCCCAACAGCCACAAGCCCTACAAACCATCCGATAATCCAGGTCGAATGTCCGTTTATGAAGAATACAACACGTGACTGTGTGCTAGAAATGTGCCCTACTCGTCGGTAGGCTACAAGTCCACTTAATGCGTCCAGATAACGGGATTGCCTGTAGCTGGGAATATCTCCATGTCTACTGAATTATTCTAGTTTATTAGCCTTAGTCAATTACTGTAGGTATCCCTGACCGTGGTACTCAGGGATCCCTATCCTAGACATGATGCAAGACAGTACTGGTTTATTTGTACAAACGCAATCGCCCACGGTGTCCAGGTCATTCAATTTTGTCATGACATGCTAGCCGTCGCAACAGCATTCGAGATATATATCATGTCATACTCACTGTCAAGAGTGCGCCACAACGGACCACTATCATGTCAAGTCATTTGTCAAAAGTAGACCACAATGGGTCGCCATTATGTCATGGAACATATTTAAAATTAATATTTAACCTGGTATAAGCGTATATGCAATAACTAAATATAAACTGGGTGCAAGAGTTGTGGAGGAATCATGCGGCTCAGGGGAGACGGGGCATAACTTCTACATACGAACTCAAAATGAGGTGCTCCAGAGATATTCGGAAAGGCAAGACAAAGATATAAAACTTTCATGTTTTAAGTTTTTCGAAATTCTGGCTAGGAAATAGCTAAACTTGGCAAAACAGTCGTTCTGTGCACTTTTTATGCCAAAAATTCAATTCTGCGTAAAATACGCAAAAAGGAAGGGTTCCAGTGTAAAAATTTACATTTTGGACACCATCCAACGTAAAATACGTATATTCAGGGTTCCATGTGTAAAATTTCACATTCTGGATACTTCCAGTGTAAAATACGCAAATTCAGGGTTCCCTGCGTAAAATCTTACATTCTGGATGCTATCCAGCGTAAAATACGCAATTTCAGGGTTCCCTGCGTAAAATCTTACATTATGGATGTTACCCAGCATAAAATACGCAATTTCAGGGTTCCCTGCGTAAAATTTCACTCAGCCGACTTGAAAAACTCAGAAAACTTGTTTTGGCCATAAAAACTTCATTTTAACTCGAAATGAGGTGAATCAAAAATTAAATTCATACGAAATTTTGTGCTCTTGCTCATATGTAAAACCCCTAAATTTTTACTATATATTTTTGGTACTATTTTAATTTTTACACGCCGCGTAGTCGTATTGTACAGTGCGCGCAAATTACGTTTATTCATGAATGCTCGACGAGTACGAATATGTGCGAGCGAACTTATTTTTGGAAAAACATTTATTTTATTTTTAATATATAAAAATTATTGGTATATATATATTTTTAAAATTGTGAAAAGTATCAGGATGGCCAAATCTTATTATTATTTTTATTTAATTATAAAAGGCTATCATATTTAATAGTAGCAATTTAGAAAACTATTTTATGCAAATATTCTTAACGTGAGGTACATGAATTTTTATTCATATAAATAATTTCATTTTCAAAATTATTATATTAATATTTTATTATTCAAAAACTTTGTTAAAAATATTATTATTTTCAAAATTATTATTATTGGTATTTTTTGAAAATATATTTGAAATCTATTGTGGCTATTTTAAATCTCGATTTGATTTTATGGAATTATTCTAAATAGTTAAAAGATAGAATTTATACTTAAATTGAGTTAGATTATCTAGTTTCAAATTGGAGTTTAATTTGAGTTTGGATTTGATTATTGATTTAAATTAGGTTTTAGATTAATCCTAATGTTTATCTAACTGGGTATTCCCACCTCCTATAAACGGAGAGGTACTCCTCCAGAAATTTCCATCCACAACCCAAAATCCGTGCACCGTGTCTGTGTCTCCCATCCACTATATTTCCCATTACAAATACAGTAATTCTGTCACGTCCGACAATCCCGAACGTCCACCCAGCCGTGTCGGACACCCCCGACACGACACATCCAACCCGACAACTAAATCCTATTCCTAGCCTAACTCTGGGTCAACCTCGCCTCTGCCAACACCATCTAATTGCCGCAGCACCTCCTGTCACGACCCGCACCCTAGAGTAAGGGCACGAGACGTGGGTACGTCCAGCCTACGCCGCAGTGTCGGCAGTAGAACGCTGTCCTAGGTCACAACATCTAGCAGTATATATCTAAACAGTTTATACTCCCCGAATGGGGGTGACATAGCAATAATAAACTCAATCACAACTAAGGAAGAGATAGCACGATATGAACAGAACTCAAGGAAATGAAATAGATAAAGCAGTCTAAGATAATCCCAGCAATACACGGTCTCAGATAAAAGAATATATACAAAACTGATCTCCAAAATAGAGTCTAACTAGAACATGTCTCAAGACTGCAAAAGTAAGACAACCTAACTAATCTAGTCTAGGCAGTCGGGGTGATCTCCTCAGCTAGAGCTGGGTCCTCCTGAGGGTTCAGCTCGCAGGTGTCATCTAAGGCTGCCCCGTAGTAAGTGTCCAGGCAGGCCTCCTCCTCGTCCTCTGTAATATTTTCAACAGGTCCAGTCAGGACAGGAGCGAGTACAGTACATCTCAACAGATCATAGCAGGTTAGAAAATATAAACATGCAGTAGAGCAAAATACAGGATCTGAAGAAATACAGTATGTAAACAAGAGAGAAAACTATAACAGAAATATCTACTATAAATAGAGAACTAACAATGGCTAGTGAGTCAGAGTACGAGATAGCACATGTGAACAGGAAAGATTTGCACAGGGTATCGAGGTTGCACAGGAATCTACACTACAATGGAATTGTTCACACGACTACTAGCACTCCCCCGTATCCCCAATCAATACACAAGGATCTAAACAGGTTATGTTATTGCACAGGATATCACATGGGGGCCCATATAGGGTGCACATGATAGTATACATGGGGGCTCCGTGAACATGAGAGTACAAGATTCACAGGAGTGCACAAGTAATGAAAGCACAGGAGTACACGATGAAAGTGAAACGCACATGACACAATATACCCGATGCTTCCGAGGGGGATAACATCGCATAAGAAGATCCATATAGTACTAATCCGTGATAATGTCGTGACAGCATCAAGTATAGTAATCTAAAGCAGGAATATAATTCTAAGCAGGATATGAAATGATCAGAGAATGTACTCGCCTATAACTGAGTGTCCAGAATGAAACGTACTGTCCAAGGAGTGGTGTCTGGCTCCTAATCAGAACAACACAAGTCAAACAAGTCCAGAATAGTGTAATGTAGTCCTACTATGCATTCTACATGATTCTAGGTCAATCTAGACCAAAGTCAACTCTTGGTCAACTTTGGTCAACCCTAGAAGTCAAACTAGGTCAACCTTGTCTAAACTTGGCTAAACTCAACTAACTAGGTCTAACAAGTCATGCTAGGCTCTAACAAGGCTATACTAGACTACACACAACATTTCAAGTACTCATACACCTATGCATATACAACACTATATATATAGATACAAATATTGATTAACACTATGCATTCTAGGCTAAATACTATATGTATATACATATAGGCATACACCACACAAGTATACATGTCTACATATTGTATATAAAGCATTTCACACCACAAATAGACATTCCTATCTAAGGGTGCTTAACATGTGCATATAGAGGGAATGTGTGTAGTGTGGCACATGAGGTTGTGTGTGTGTACAGGAATATAGCCAACAGTGTAAAGGATAATGTGTGTGTGGGTGAACTGAACAAGGTGCAGGAAGTATCCAAAAATAGTGAAGGGTGTAGGCTTGTGTGGTGTGCAATAGTGCCTATGTACATTGCAGAAAATACAACAGTGAAGAGGGCAACATGTAACAGGGAATGTGTAGGCTAGTGTGCAGGAGATAATAGTGAGAAGTGTGTGTATAGACAGGTAGTGTTGTGCAGGAACACACAAAACAGTGTGCATAAAGATAGATGGCTGACAGGTTTAGGAATAGCTGGGTAGGGTGTATGAAAACAGTGTGTGTATATTGGGATACATATTAATGTGCAGGAAACACCACAGTGGAAGGATAAGAGGGACTTGTGTGTAGGAAAATAAATGTGACAGTGAAACATAAGACAGGGAACATGGCCTATTACCAGGCTATACAAACTGGAGCTCAAACTCAGCTCAAACTTAGATAGGAAGAAGGAAAGGAGATCAATTCATTGTCCTTTCAATCTCAGGTTTTTGAAGATACCCCAAACAGTTATTAATCTCAGGTTAATAACTCAAAACAAATGTGAACTTTACCTAAACTCAGGTTTATGTAATCTCAGATTTAATCAAACTGGAACTTAAAACTCAGTTCTGAAGAACAACCCAACAGTCACAGATTCAAACCCCATTTCAGACTCCACAAAACACCAAACATCCCAAAATTTGGCCCATAGTTAGATCAACCATAGGGGAACCCATTTAAGGACTCTAACCCAAATATTAACAGTATTTAATGGATCAAAAATGATGACAAAACTCAGTATTTAAAATCTGGAATAAAGGGCTGATACCATGTTTCAGGAAAATGGGGAAAAAGGCAAATTAATAATGAAATTGATTTAAGATGTAATTACAGAGGTTGGTAATAAACAAGTATAAATAGTGCATGCTAGATAAGTTGTTTGTGTCCATGAAATTGGACACAAATGTGTCCACACAAAACAGTGCACAAGACAGTGCACATTGAGCTGTGTCCTCGTGCACGTGTGCACGAGTCTCGTGTACACAACAGAGGTCAACCCAAGACTCGTGTTCAATAACATAGGTTCACTACTTATAGGGCTACCCACAGGACACCCTGTACCTCCGTGTCGTGTCGCACAGGCGTGTCCACACACACGTATCAGAAACAAAAGAACCACACTGCACAGAACAGTGAGAAACCCGTACGTCGAGGATTCCTCACTCGATATGCCAAGTGGGCCCACGAAACTTGATACATGGCGTGTCAGTGGGTGCCCCGAGGCTCCCACAAAATTTTGTGTCCAGCACGTTCGTGTCGTGCCCAGGAAAGAGCCCGATAGGCAAGGCATTCCTGTAGCCGCGCACGCGTGTGTGCGCGCGCGTGTCCACACCACCAAAACGACACAGGATGACACGAAAACCAAGACACAAGGATAGGAAACCCTAAGCTAGATCAAAAACCTATTTCCTATTCATAAATATTAGGCAAACTGGATCGACATGCCCTTTGTGGCATTCTGTCGAACACCATGGCTAGTGTACTGATACGTGTCCAGAATGGACACGAATCCTTCGACACTGGACACGAAACCTATCCAGACCTTAGGGGGAATCTTAGGGCTCCCTATACATGAAGACTAAATGAAATTTCATTGAGATTTGATGAAGATACCTCTTGTTGAACTTTCAATGGAAAAGTCTCCTTGCTAGCTCCTTGCTTGGTATCCCAATCAATTCTAATCAACTCCAAACTGAACCAAATCACCCATAATAGCAAGAAGAACAGTATTAGAAACTAATGCAACTAATTTGGGGATTTTAGGACCTATAATGGATTTATGATAAATTTATTTAGATAAGAACTCACCTCCTTGAAAATAGGGCTCTTCCTAAAGAAAAGAGGCAACCCTAGATTTGGGAGGGGTATTATATGGTAGGAATCCCTAGGTAGAGGGATTGGCCGGCCACTATAGTTGGGGTTTGGGTTTTGCCAAAACATTGGGCTTTGGGCCAAGATAGCTAGTCCTATCAAGCTTAGTCACAAAATGACTTTTGAAACCACAAGCCATTTATCAAAACAGTTGATTCCCAAATTCCTAATTAAATTTCTAATGAATCAATAACTACTAACTTAAGTCATACTAGGTTAGACTAGGGTCACTTGACCTAACCAGCCCAACTAAC
This sequence comes from Iris pallida, assembly GCA_029216955.1. NCBI lineage: Eukaryota > Viridiplantae > Streptophyta > Magnoliopsida > Asparagales > Iridaceae > Iris > Iris pallida. Next base: position 885,488 of record JANAVB010020200.1, on the reverse strand, counting down.
TAGGGTTAGCTCCTAGGTTGGTCTACATGAGTCAAAACTAGTCAAAAATCAAACTAGTCCAAATAAATCCAAAAAAATTCCTAAAAAAATTCCCATAAATTCTAATTAATACTAATAATTTAAAATAACCCCAAAAATGATAAATTTACCCTCAAACTAGAAATGTGGTAGTGACACCTCCGTCTCTCGTCCATGTCGAATCCTCCAGGCAACACAACCACCACCTTGGCCGACCCGACATCCACGGCCTCCACCAACTCCAGAGTCCTTTTCCTTGTCGCCATCAACCACCACCGGCACCACCACCCAATAAAGGCAACGAAATCAAAACCGACTAACTTACCTCGCCGACGACCCGAGCCTTGCCGCTGCCCCCATCTCCTTTCCGCCTCCATGCCTCGTCCCGTTCACGGGTGCCCGTCTGCCACCAAAGTGTGTGCCCGCCGGTCTGAGTGTCCGCCGTCACACCAGTCGCCGACCTCTGCGGGAGTCATATCCGATCGCCCCGCCACGAAGCTGCCGGCGCCAACTGCCGTTATTTCTCTCCCACCCAGTTTCAGCCGCCCGGCTCGCGGCCTCGATTCGCCGCCGTCAGCAGAACCCTAACGCCACCACCGCGCGACAGTCGCTGCGCCGAAAACCCCCATCGCCGTGCCTGAATCGGCGCTCATCCTCCGAGCCTCCGCCCGACTTCTCATCCCCCTCCAGCGAGGGCTGATCCGCTGGCGCCACATCACGGCGTCGTCCGCGCCAAGCGCTCGTCGTCGCCGTCGATCTCCGGCTTCCCCACAGATTTCTGCCCCAGATCGCGCCTCCCGCCTCCGTTTCCCTACTCCTTCGGCCTCAAATCCCCGAGCGCCGCCGCGACCACGTCCACGCCAACCGCCGGAGCAGCGCTGGTAAGACCCTCCCGAACCCACTTCGCCTCTTCCCCCTCTCTCGTTCTTTTCTCCCTCTAACCCGTTCTTCTTTCATTTGATGATAAGAACAAAGTTGTACTATGGATTATTAAATAAGTATTATTATTATTACTTTATTATAATAAGTATTTTTAGGTTTATTATTATTATTATTATTATTATTATTATTTATTATTATTAGTATTATTATTATACAGTTGTTATTATTATTATTATTATTATTATTATTATTATTATTATTATTATTATTATTATTATGGTATTTACTATTGTTTGTTAATAATACTGTTATTTATAATAAGTATTTCTAAAAATTATTTTTTCTAATAAAATATAGTGTTGACTCAAACTGGTATTTTTACAAGAATTAGGTTTTGAGCCTAAAATAATATCCTAGAATTTTCAAGTAATTATTTAAATATTTTTGATCCATAAAATAGGGTTCCAGTATAACAAGTATTTTCTAAAAAGTGTTACATCATTTTTATCGGTTATGGCTTATTATTTTTTAAAAGAATTTATTATTTGGTAGAAATTACTTTTCTTTAAAAATTGTTATAAATTACTTTTCTTTAGACTAAATTATTTTCCTAGATTTTAAGCATTTAATTATAATATTTTGAATAAAAGAAAAACATAGTTTTAATTATAATTTTCAAATATAATTTCCAAATAATAAGTATCTTATAGAAATAGCTATAAATATTTTATTATACAAATTTCTTTGAATATCTATTTTTGCTCATGACTAATCCCATGTTCCTATTTTCTCGCAAATTCGAAACATGTTGCATCGACCATGGCTATTAGGCAAACAGTACTTGTCGGATCATTGCACCACACCAGGCGACACATCAGGCAAGACACCTTGCCTTTACTGTTTAAATTTCTTACTCAATATCATGCATGCTTTTTTAAATTGTTCTTTTAAAATTATATATATATGCAAATTATTATATTTTAAGCAATTAGCTTAGAGTTAAGGGACCACCGTATGTTTAGTGCATCTCATAAACTGTCACGATGTGCCACGGATTGTGTGTGAGTTGCGAGTCGCATATAGCTTCGGACTTGCGTATCGACCGTACATCGGTGCGTAAAGGCCGTACGTTAGGATGTAACTGCTAATAGATTTTTAGAAGACTTGGCAGTTATTAAGGATTAAACAGTGTCGTGGAGGCGACGCATGTGTAGTATCATGGGGAGGGGGAAGACAGTTATTAGTGTAGGGGCTACATGTTCAGTACACACATAGATTTGGGCCGATAGTGTCTCGTATGAGTGCTACTTACTGCCCCGGGGCCGATATTTCTCGTATGAGAACTACTTTCTGCCCATAGTCGATAGTGCCTCTTATGAGCGCTACCTACTACTACTCTTCTCTCCATCTATGTTGAATACCTAAGCTCCTGCGTAGAACGTTGTCTTCTCAAAGTATATATCACATAGAATGGTTAGGAACCTTTACGCATGTATATTTTCTATTGAGCTCTTACTATTCAGTTTATGGCATGATATTATGTGTCTTGTTACGTCCCTCTGAGGACCTGGTTTTTCCCCAGGTGTGTGTTTTCGTGATTTCTTGCAGGTGCTCTAGCTAAGGCCATGACTTGCGCTCTATTCTGTCGTGATGATTACTCTTGGATTCGTCACTTTATCTCGCTTGCTAAATTCTTCCCTTGTGTATTTTTCCATATTTAATTTGGTTGGTAGTGGACTTTGTCTCCGCCCAACTATGGTGTACATGATAAACTCAAAGTTGCTTTTATATTATCTTTGTGGATGAGATTTAGTGTCTTGGCTTTCTACATTTACAGCTTATGTATATATTCGAGTCGTATATTTACTCGTATGTATACAGCTGACATGATATGTATCTAGTCTCAAGTATTTGGGACTGGAGCATTACATGTTTTTGTGGTGGCCCATGCAGGTCGAGCTTGTCGTTTCGGTTACATGACTGTACCGAACGAGCCTGCAATATAGGATTAGAGTCTAGAATCCCTTCCACCTACTTGACATCCTTTCTTGACTTCAAATTTCGAACTCTCGTTCGACCTCCTTGAATTGCATCTTGCTTGACTCCTTCTACCGTAAATTTCTTAGTTTGGTGTTTAGTAAGATGACTACACTAGTATATGCCCATAGGTTAAACACATGGCTAGATAGATTGCATTGACAATTAATATCCATTGAGGTTATATTTGAGTATAAAGACATTTATTTTTCCTAGAGATATGATCATAAGGATTAGTTAATTCCAAGTTGGGTAGTAGCATATTACCGCCATCAAAAGGATAGTTTAAATTTTATTTTAAATTTACAAGGTGGTATACACAAGAGGATAGCTAGATCAAGAAAACAAATTTTTTTTATGAATTTTGAAATTGTGAAATAGTTATGATTTATTAGGGATATGAAACCTATTTGAGAAATATCTTGAGATTTATATTGTGACACTTGATTTACGGTGGATATCTCGAAATTATTTAAAAGTTTTAATTTTGTAGATGACTAGAGAGACGAAAGTTTAGAAGGGAAAGAACTTGAGGTTTAAAATTTACGCGTACGAGTTATAAGTTTATTTAAATTTTGAAGAGATGATGGTAAAAAAATGTTTTAATTTTTGGAAGATCTCGACTTTGAAGGAAAAATTCAAATTTCAAATTTTGTCCTATGATCTATGATTTATAGAGTTATTTAAATTTCGAGTTTAAGGCCTTTTTATTATGGATATTTAAATTTTGGTAAAATGTATGTTCATTTTGCGATATATAAGGACTATTTCGAGATTAATTAGAGATTTAAATTAAACTTGACAGTCTAAGTTAATTGGTAATTGTGGCGGAGTATCTTGAAAATTTTATTGAGAAACTTCGAGGAACTTGAAATTTAGATTAGATCATATTGGTAGAGGACCAAGAAGCAAGGAAGGTCACCCTAGTAAGATAGAAGTATTGTACATTAGATTGTCATGCCACATATGATTATGACATTGCATATACACAAGTATAGTTAGTCATCGACCAAACCGATGAACATATCTTTTGACTTACTCGACCTTCCCTCAATTCTAGATCTTTATTCGTGACCATCTAATTGTTTAAACTTATAAATGATTGGAATCATTCCTTTGACCATACCCTTATCTATGAGATTTTTTTCTTCTAGAGACTGTACTCCTAATTTATTTTACCTTGATTGCTAGAATCCAAATTACCTTTATTTCATGCTTTAACTTGGTCATTTATTTTGTGCGTTAATCAATATCTCATGAACTTCCACTTTCTATTTTAAATTCTTTTGTCTCCTCTACCGTGACTTGGGTATTTGGAGCACAACACTAGACTTTTTCTTCCAACAAATTTCACAAACAAGACCTACACGAGTCTACCTTCATGTAGGTATATCACGTGCCACTAAAACACGTCTCCTTGTACTCTAATTTTATATTGCGACTTTCGGGTCAAAATGAATGGACTCAAATCCCTACCGTGAAACCAATATACTTTAAACTATAGATGAGACTCGACCTCGACTCCATTCTTTCGACCCGATATACGATTTTGTTCTACTTAAATCCTTACATGGTTAACCTTGCATTGCTGGACCTATCACACTACTAGTTTAGCTCTTGTAAGTTGGATAGAATACCTCACGACCTAACAAAAATTTTGTGGACCACATTGATAGGTTCACTTAGACCATAGAATTTAGAGGATCCTAACCCATTTGGTCAACCAAGCCTTGGTCAATAAAACCGTAGAATGATGGAATAGGAATAAATAATACCTAGATCCTTATGACTCTTAGACTATTCATATTGTTTTTATTCATCTATTGTCGTGCCTATATTTTTACTATCTAGACTAATGATGCTAATGTAGCCTAGTTTTTGCAAGCTTAGCCTTTTACCAAGCTTGTTCGTGACATATATGTTAATGGAGGTACCCCACTAAGATATTGTCTATCAGAACCGATGCATGATGGTCTGATCAACCAAGTGCACTTTGGTTCGCTTTTGTCTATTATTCAACGTGGATGGAACATAGCTAAACTCGGCCTTTAGAATCCCATCCACGACTGCCTTGACAATTATTTTAAAATTATTCGGTCGTCTTTGCACCACGTATTGCATTCGATAATATCATATTTTGAACTCCCTATTGCTTTCGCCATCACCTATTTTAGAGGTACAAAGGCGTTATACTAGAACTTCCTCTAGCCATCCTATCAATTGCGACCATATCGTATTATTTTCCTATGATCTAGATCGTAATTTCGTACGGCATGATTTTGTTATGGATTGTTCTTCATCGATACCCCTTGTGCCTTCTCACCCCCTACGAATTCTTAATTTCGAGGACGAATTTTTTTTAAAGTTGGGTAGGATGTAAAACTCCTAAATTTCTACTATATATTTTTGGTACTATTTTAATTTTTACACGCCGCGTAGTCGTATTGTACAGTGCGCGCAAATTACGTTTATTCATGAATGCTCGATGAGTACGAATATGTGCGAGCGAACATATTTTTGGAAAAAACATTTATTTTATTTTTAATATATAAAAATTATTGGTATTTATATATTTTTAAAATTGTGAAAAGTATCAGGATGGCAAAATCTTATTATTATTTTTATTTAATTATAAAAGGCTATCATATTTAATAGCAGCAATTTAGAAAACTATTTTATGCAAATATTCTTAACGTGAGGTACATAAATTTTTATTCATATAAATAATTTCATTTTCAAAATTGTTATATTAATATTTTATTATTCAAAAAGTTATTTAAAAATATTATTATTTTGAAATTATTATTATTGGTATTTTTTGAAAATATATTTGAAATCTATTGTGGCCATTTTAAATCTCGATTTGATTTTATGAAATTATTCTAAATAGTTAAAAGATAGAATTTATACTTAAATTGAGTTAGATTATCTAGTTTTAAATTGGAGTTTAATTTGAGTTTGGATTTGATTATTGATTTAAATTAGGTTTTAAATTAATCCTAATGTTTATCTAACTGGGTATTCCTACCTCCTATAAAAGGAGAGGTACTCCTCCAGAAATTTTCATCCACAACCCAAAATCCGTGCACCGTGTCTGTGTCTCCCATCCACTATATTCCCCATTACAAATACAGTAATTCGGTCACGTCCGATAATCCCGGACGTCCACCCAGCCGTGTCGGACACCCCCGACACGATACATCCAACCCGACAACCAAATCCTATTCCTAGCCTAACTCTGGGTCAACCTCGCCTCTGCCAACACCATCTAATTGCCGCAACACCTCCGTCTCTCATCCATGTCGAATCCTCCAGGCAACACAACCACCACCGTGGTCGACCCGACATCCACGGCTTCCATCAACACTAGAGTCCTTTTCCCTGTCGCCATCAACCACCACCGGCACCACCACACAATAAAGGCAACGAAATCAAAACCGACTAACTTACCTCGCCGACGACCCGAGCCTTGCCGCTGCCCCCATCTCCTTTCCGCCTCCATGTCTCGTCCCGTTCACGGGTGCCCGTCTGCCACCACAGCGTACGCCCGTCGGTCTGAGTGTCCGCCGTCACACCAGTCGCCGACCTCTGCGGGAGTCGTAGCCGACCGCCCCGCCACGAAGCTGCCGGCGCCAACTGCCGTTATTTCTCCCCCACCCAGTTTCAGCCGCCCCGCTCGCGGCCTCGATCCGCCGCCGTCAGCAGAACCCCAACGCCACCACCATGCGATAGTCGCTGTGCCGAAAACCCCCATCGCCGTGCCTGAACCGGAGCTCATCCGTCGAGCCTCCGCCCGACTTCTCATCTCCCTCCGGCGAGGGCTGATCCGCCGGCGCCACATCACGGCGTCTTCCGACTCCGCTGCTCCGTCCGCGCAAGCGTCGTCCGTGCCAGGCGCTCGTCGTCGTCGCCGCCGATCTCCGGCTTCCCTACCGATTTTCGCCCCAGATCGCGCCCCCCGCCTCCGTTTCCCTACTCCGCCGGCCTCCAATCCCCGAGCGCCGCCGCGACCACGTCCGTGCCGACCGCTGGAGCAGCGCTGGTAAGACCCTCCTGAACCCACTTCGCCTCTTCCCCCTCTCTCGTTCTTTTCTCCCTCTAACCCTTCTTCTTTCATTTTATGATAAGAACAAAGCTGTACTGTGGATTATTAAATAAGTATTGTTATTATTACTTTATTATAATAAGTATTTTTAGGTTTATTATTATTATTTATTATTATTACTATTATTATTATACTGTTATTATTATTATTATTATTATTATTATGGTATTTATTATTGTTTGTTAATACTACTGTTATTTATAGTAAGTATTTCTAAAAATTATTTTTCCTAATAAAATATAGTGTTGACTCAAACTGGTATTTTTACAAGAATTAGGTTTTGAGCCTAAAATAATATCCTAGAATTTTCAAGTAATTATTTAAATATTTTTGATCCATAAATAGGGTTTCCACTATAACAAGTATTTTCTAAAAAGTGTTACATCATTTTTATCGGTTATGGCTTATTATTTTTTTAAAAGAATTTATTATTTGGTAGAAATTACTTTTCTTTAAAAATTATTATAAATTACTTTTCTTTAGACTAAATTGTTTTCCTAGATTTTAAGCATTTAATTATAATATTTTGAATAAAAGAAAAACATAGTTTTAATTATAATTTTCAAATATAATTTCCAAATAATAAGTATTTTATAGAAATAGCTATAAATATTTTATTATACAAATTTCTTTGAATATCTATTTTTGCTCATGACTAATCCTATGTTCCTATTTCTCGCTGTGAGCACCCTAAATTTTGGGTTGATTTTTTTTATTTTATTTTAATTTTCTGATTGAGGGTAATTTTGAAATTTTGTGTTTATAATTATTTTAATAATGATATTTAATTCATGATATGATTTTAGGTGATTTTAAATTATTTTAAAATTATTTAAATCAATGACTTGTGGTTTTGACGTTTTGCTAGTGAAATCCTAGAGATTGTTTGACCTAGAGCCTAACCATGTGATTATGATATTTTAATATCATTTTTGGCCTAAGGATATTTTTGTATTTGACCTCTTTGAATTATTTTGATATTATTTTATTATTTATGATATTGTTTTGGGGTTATTTGAGTCGGGTTCGAATTTTAACTCAATCCGACTTGATAGGGGGACCCGGGGATAGTTTGACTCTAGTGGGACCCACACACTAGTTAGGCATGGCCCACATGATATTAATTTTAGTCCACATGATAGAAATATTTTAGTTAGATGTTAGACTAATTATTATGGATAAGGTTAGTGTGATTAGAGACTTTAGAATGACTAATTTAGTCCCAACCAATTAGCCCTTTCCTAATACTCATAGAATAGGTTAGTAGGGGCTTTTGGACTTTTCCTAATAGGACAAAACCACCTTTATGGCCAGCCACAATAAGGATAGGGTTGAGCCTCCCATTTGTCATTATCCATCTATTTTTCTCTCTCTTGTTCTTTCCCAAATTCCTAGAGAGCAATCCCTAGCAATTTCTCCACCAAATCCTTCCATTTTACCACCAAATCTTCTTCTTTCCTTCTCCATTCTAGTCAAGGAGGAAGCTACCCAAGTTTGGGAGGATTCGGAGCTCGTTCGTGTCCTTTTGGAATCTCTACGTGTCAGTGTCGCTCCGGGAAGGTTTTTCTTCGATTCGATCTACCGGGAGGTATAAATCCCTTCTCCTTTTTATTTTCTCATGCATATAGGTCTATTTTGAACCCATAGGAATGACCCCCATGGTTGTATCTCCATTTGTGTCTATTTTGTGTCCATTTGGAGGTCATAGGAGTGTCCTTTGTGTTGTGGATGTGTTCATGTTACATATATAGATTTATATATATATATTGTAATGAGAGTGTATCTATATTTATATATGTAATAAATGGTTAATGATGATTATATAATCAAGTTTGTGAGTGTGGTTCCTCATATTATTATTGCTATTATTGTTGTGGATAATTAGGATATATATTGTGTATTCTTTTGGCTCAAACTATCTAAATCCGTCATGATTTTTATCCACATTTTTAATTTCAGCCCTAACTTCGAAATGTCATAACTTCTATCTCATAGCTCGGTTTAATCTTCTATTTTTTTAAAAGAAGCGTATTGAAGTTAGCTTTCCAAAAATATGTATTAATAGGCCTAATTCTTTCTGTAACTTTCTGGAAAATTATTTGAGTGTCAGCTGTACGAAAGACAAACGCGTTCTCCGTGTTTTCGCGATTCCGGGAGTTTCCGGAAACGAAAATGCGATCCGTTTAAAGTTTCGGAAAGCTAACACATAGATCTATAACATACTTTAATCATAGAGTTTAATTCATGCTGAGATGGTACAGTATTCATTATTAGTAGGAGTTGCTATTCGGCATATGCATTTTGTGCACCCTTGTGTGTAATATAATGTTCTATTTGATTTTAACCCATGTTAATGTATATACATTATGTAACTAAATAGAAAATGTAAGCATGAGTAAATGTTTAAATAAATGATGTATGAGGTGTAAGTATCCTATCTAATGTAAGCATGTATAAGTATGGCTTGTAATGAATATGTAGGTTCCATAGTATGTAATGTATGGTGCATATAGTAGTGCAAGAGAATAAATGAGTGATGAATGAATGCAAGCATGAATATAATGTAATAATAGATGTTATGTATGTAATATACAAGTTAATAAGATGTAATGTTCTATGTTAACACAAATCCTATATTACCTCATGTACCCCCTTACACTATGTTGACACTATCACACTTGACACATTTTTCACTTACACTTTGACACTCTTTGATATGTATATACTATGTATGCCCATTTAACCCTCACTTGCCCCTTTGCCATGTTCACATACACACACATAGCCTCTTAAATAAGTATTTATGAATATAGTTAACTTAGCTATGTATGTATATTATATATATGTTAGCATATTGTGTTGTAATATATAAGTTTATATAACCATTTGAAATGCCATAATTATAGACCTAATGTTGAATACTAATATATGCATGTTTATATATGTGTAGACATATATAGCTTAAAGTAATAGATTACCTAGTGTATATCCAATGTGAATTCTTGCCTATTTGAGTATTGAATAATTGCATGCTATATAGAGTTGGGTGTATGTTGGCTTGTATAGCCTTGTATTGATGTGTGCTTGCTAGGATAGTCTTGGTTAGGCCTAGTAAGACTTACTGGGTTAGGACATGACCTAGTTTGACCTAGTTTGACTAGTGCAGTTGACCAGAGTTGACCAAGGGTTGACTTTGGCCTAGTTTGACCTAGATTCATGTAGAATGCATTGTAGTGCTTTATATTACCCTTCTGGACATGTTGTGACTTGTGCTGTTCTAATTAGGAGCCAGACACCTCTCCTCGGACAGTATATTTACTTTGGATATTCAGACATCAGGCGAGTACATTCTCTGACCGTTTCATACTTGTATGGATTTACATTCTTGCTCTAGATTACTGTACTTGATGCTGACACGACTGTTATCACGGATTGGTACTATATGGATCTTCTTTTGAGATGTTATCTCCTTGTATTCACTAAATACATATTGTGACGTGCGTTTCACTTCCATATTGTATTTATTGAATACCCATATCCTTGTATACTCATTGTGCATATTGTACTCTCATTATCACATGAGCCCCAGGGATAGACCATTGTACACTATTGTATAACATTGTACACCCATTGTATAACATTGTACACTATTGTATAAGATAACGTAACTGGAGTAGATCCTTGTGTATTGATTGGGGAAGGGGAGTAGAATTGGTTATGTACTCAAATCCTATTGTACAACATTGTATAACTATTGTATATGTCTATTGTACACCCACGTACAATGGAGTTACCATTGCATTTTCCTAGACCGTTTACATAACCAGATTGTACTCTAAATCACATGTTCCTTACAGTTCTTACTTATCATATTTAGATATTTCCTGTGATTAAATCTCTATTGTTTTCTATACATTCTTCTTTCAGCGTTTCATGTACTTTACTCTATTGCATGCTTTATATTTCCTAACTCGATATGAACTGCGTGAGATGTTTTGTGCTCGCTCCCGTCCTGACTGGACCTGTTGATAAATTTTACAGATAGCCTGGAGGTGCCTGCTAGCCTAGAGGAGACACATTAGAGGTTGTTTAGGTAGTTATTTCATTTTGTCTGGAGTTGTATTTTACTTTGTGGATTACTGTATTGAGTTTTGAGATGTATTTATGGGTTTATGTATCATAGACACTTAGACTTCTATCTCATGTATCTCTTTTGGATTTCATGTTTTATCTATCTTTATCATGCTCTACCTTAGATGTGATTGAGACTGTATCTGCTATGTCACCCCCATTCGGGGAGTATAAACTGTTTAGTCTTATACTGTTATATACATTGAGACCTAGGACAGTGTTCTACCGCCGACACTGCGGCGTAGGCTGGGCGTTGTTACGTTCTCGTGCCCTAACTCTAGGGTGCGGGTCGTGACACTCGCGAATTCGAAACATGTTGCATCGACCATAGCTATTAAGCAAACAGTACTTGTCGGATCATTGCACCACACCAGGCGACACATCAGGCAAGACACCTTGCCTTTACTGTTTAAATTTCTTTCTCAATATCATGCATGCTTTTTTATGTTGTTCTTTTAAAATTATATATATATGCAAATTATTATATTTTATGCAATTAGCTTGGAGTTAAGGGACCACTGTATGTTTAGTGCATCTCATAAACTGTCACGATGTGCCACGGATTGTGTGTGAGTTGCGAGTCGCATATAACTTCGGACTTGCGTATCGACCGTACATCGGTGCGTAAAGGCCGTACGTTAGGATGTAACTGCTAATAGATTTTTAGAAGACTTGGCAGTTATTAAGGATTAAACAGTGTCGTGGAGGCGACGCATGTGTAGTATCATGGGGAGGGGGGAAGACAGTTATTAGCGTAGGGGCTACATGTTCAGTACACACATAGATTTGGGCCGATAGTGTCTCGTATGAGCGCTACTTAATGTCCCGGGGCCGATAGTTCTCGTATGAGAACTACTTTCTGTCCATAGTCGATAGTGCCTTTTATGAGCGCTACCTACTACTACTCTCTCTCCATCTATGCTGAACACCTAAGCTCCTGCGTAGAACGTTGTCTTCTCAAAATATATATCACATAGAATGGTTAGGAACCTTTACGCATGTATATTTTCTATTGAGCTCTTACTATTCAGTTTATGACATGATATTATGTGTCTTGTTACGTCCCTCTGAGGACCTGGTTTTTTCCCAGGTGTATGTTTTCGTAATTTCTTGCAGGTGCTCTAGCTAAGGCCATGACTTGCGCTCTATTCCGTCGTGACGATTACTCTTGGATTCGTCACTTGCTATCGCCTGCTAAATTCTTCCCTTGTGTATTTTTCCATATTTAATTTGGTTGGTAGTGGACTTTGTCTCCGTCCAACTATGGTGTACATGACAAACTCAAAGTTGCTTTTATATTATCTTTGTGGATGAGATTTAGTGTCTTGGCTTTCTACATTTACAGCTTATGTATATATTCGAGTCATATATTTACTCGTATGTATATAGCTGGCATGATACGTATCTAGTCTCAAGTATTTGGGACTGGGGCGTTACATCATGGAACTATTAGTTTTCGAAAATAACAAGTTTTAGTAGATAAAAACCAAGAAAAACTCCATGAACTTATGAAACCCCAAAGCTATAATGTAGATCTAGAAGAATCTATCCATAAAAATTAAAAACTCCAAGTTCTAAAGAGGCTTATAATTATGTAAAGAAGAGAATGGAACAATAAAACTTGAGATCCATCATGAAGCAAGTTGCACTTGCCTAGGGCTCTTGGGTGTCGGTGGAGAGTAATGGTGAGGAAGAAGAAGAGTGAATGAGGAGAGAGAAAGAGTGTTGGGTTAATAAATGGGATGGTGGTGGTAGGTAAGGGTTCTCCCCTTGGTTCATGATGAACCAATAAGCAACCCAAGCCGAACCAAGCCAACCCAAACAAGTCGAACCAAGCCAGGAGACATGCAATACGAGTCAGACACATACACGTATTCTAAAATACGTAATACGAACTATGGTCATCACAGAACTTGAGCTCACTATAGCTTCAATATCTGAACCGTGGATTAGCATTGGGGATTGTAATAGTATACTGTCTGCAGAAGAGAAACAAGGGGGGAATGGTTTCAACTATAATCATCACAAACATTTTATCTACTGGTATAATAAAGTAGCTGCTATGGATATTGGGTATCATGGCCCAGCATATACTCGCAGAAGACCACTTCAATATATAGCGAAAAGATTAGATCGAGCTATGTTGGACACCCAACGGCGAACCCTACACCCTAAAGCTGGACTTCTACACCTACCTTGTCTCAACAGTGATCATAATCCCATTCTTCTCTTACCTAACATCACCTGCAGACGACGAAGGACTGTTCGTCGCTTTGAGGCAGCAACTCTTCAAGCAGACTTTAACCAGATATTTTTTGATGAATGGTGCAACTCCAGTTCTTCTGATATTCAATCTAAACTGAATATGATGCTGCCAAGACTGCACAAGTGGGGGAAAGAGATTATTAAAAGTTTGAATAGTGATATTAAACATCAAGAAGCTAGACTACTGCATATACAATCCCAAATACCTTCAGATCGTAACTTTATTGAGGAAAGGAAAACCCGAATTCTCCTAAACAAACTCCACCTCCAGAAGGAGCTATATTGGAAGCAACGTTCTAGCATATCTTGGTTAAAAGAAGGTGATAGAAACACGCGTTTCTTCCATCTGTCAGCTACCACAATAAGACATCGAAATGTGATCCGTAGCATTATCAAAAGTAATGGTAACCAAGTTTCAAAATACAATAAAATCTCTGATACTTTTGTCACTCACTTTAAATCGATATTCAAAGCAGTGGAAACCCAACCTGTTCCAGATCATATATTGGCTGAACTTCCATTTATCTCTGCTGCAGAAAATGAGTCCCTAAGCTGTGTCCCACATGAAGAAGAAATCAAAGCAGTTATAAAGAGTGTGAGTCCTTACAAAGCCCCTGGACCAGATGGGTACCCAGCTTTCTTCTACCAAAGATATTGGGATATTGTTGGATCAGAGGTATCTACCCTTGTTCGAAATTTCTTTATGTCTGGTATCATGCCCCCACATCTTAGTCCTGCCTCACACTCTGCTCTGAGCCGCTGAGTCTTAGAATCTGCAGATTGTGCCATCCGGATTCTCTCAACTATGCTGGACTGAACCTGTAGACTAGCCATCAATGTCACACTGGTTGGAAGAACCACTTCTATTCCCATCATCTGAAGATCTGCCAATAACTCTGGTTGCGCCGTTAGGAGGTAAACTCCGGCTCTCCGGCTCAACGCATCTGCTACAACGTTGGCCTTCCCTGGATGATATTGCAAATCTACATCGTAGTCCACCAATAGCTCAAGCCATCTTCTCTACCGCATATTAAGGTCCTTCTGGGTGAAAACATACTTCAGACTCTTGTGATCCATAAATATCTCCACTCTATCGCCATACAAGTAGTGTCTCCACAACTTAAGTGCAAACACTACTGCTGCCAGTTCCAAATCGTGGGTCGGATAATTCTTCTCATTGATCATAAAGTTGACGTGATGCATAAGATATTACCTTCCCATGCTGCATCAAGACACACCCCAATCCTCTGCCTGAAGCGTCGCAGTAAACTGTGAATCCTCCAGTCCCATCTGGAAGTGTGAGAATGGGAGCCGTTATCAAACCTCGCTTCAACTTCTCAAATGATCCCTGACACTCTGCGGTCTAAGCAAATTGCACATCCTTGCGGGTCAACTGGGTCATCGGCGCTGACATCCTTGCAAAATCTGAAACGAATCGCCGGTAGTAGCCGGCTAATCCAAGGAAGCTACGAACCTCTGCCACTGAGCTGGGTACTGGCCATGACTCGATGGCCATAATCTTCTGGGGATCCACTTCTACTCCTCCTCGAGTAATGATGTGACCCAAGTACGAAATGCGATCGAGCCAGAACTCGCATTTGCTGAACTTGGCATACAACTGATACTCTCTAAGCGTCTGAAGGACGATTCTGAGATTCTGCACATGCTCTGCTTCGCTCTTGCTGTAGATCAGGATATCATCTAGGAACACGATCACGAACTGATCCAAGTAAGGCATAAAAATGCGATTTATGAGGTCTATGAATACGGCTGGCGCATTGGTCGCTCCAAAGGGCATAACAAGGAACTCTCAATGCCCATACCTCGATCAGAAAGCTGTCCTCGGGATGTCCTGCTCTCTGACTCTGATCTGGTGGTATCCTGATCGCAAGTCTATCTTCGAAAACACTGAAGCCCCTTTGAGTTGATCAAACAAGTCATCTATCCTCGGGAGAGGGTATCTGTTCTTGATTGTCACTGAGTTTAAGGTACGATAATCTACACATAACCTGGATGTACCATCCTTCTTTTTCACAAGAAGCATCGGGGCTCCCCAAGGCGATCCACTTGTACGAATGAATCCCTTGGTCCTGAGTTCTTCAATCATCTTGTACAAAATCTCTAGCTCTGAAGGCGCCATTCTGTAGACTCGCTCTGATACTGGTGCTGTCCCGGGGATCAAGTCTATAGTAAACTCAATCTCCCGCTCTGGCGGCATTCCTGGAAGTTCTTCTGGGAAGACATCTGGAAACTCTTCAACTATCCGGGGTAACTGCTTGCGGCTATTGCCATCCGCAATACTGGAAAAGACGGCTCCACCGTACCTCTGGAAAATAAAAACTCTGGCTCGCCTAGAATGCTGAAAACAACTCTGCCAACATGGTAGTCTATCCTAGCATACTGGTTCCTCAACCAATCCATGCCTAAGACTACATCATAGTCTGCCATAGGGAATTCTATAAATCTAGTGCAACTTCTTCTTTCGTAGCCATCATCATGGCCTGACCTCTAGCTGCGGGTCCCCTCTGCTGGAAACATCTCTGCCTGCTCTACACTTGGGCTTGGGTGTACTGCTGCTGGTTCTGCTGATAAAATGCCTGGGCCTGAGGCAACAATGGCCTCGGGTACTGCTGCTGCTGCACAGGTGCTGGTCCCCTAACAGATGGACTGGTTAGGTTGGAAGAGGAAGAACTACCCCTACTCGGGCAGGCTCCTATCTTGTGATCGGCCGCTCCACAAGCTAGGCACAATCCTTGCGCCCTACGACAATCTGCCACCACATGGCCTGGCTTCCCACAATGAGAACATCCCATCGCGGAAGTCTGCTTCTGCTTCTGCTGCTGCGGGTACGTCGGGGTCGAATGCTGAACCGACGTTACTGAGGCCGCCCGCCTCGGAGTTCCAATAGTTAAACTCCTAGCTGCCGGGACTGGAGCTGATGATTGGTGCATCTGGCTGTGGGACCGTTTCCTACCTCCGGTCCTATCTACGATCCTCTGGGAGGTGTACTCATGCCTCCTGGCCGCCCTCAATACTGCATCGAACGTCTGGTGCTCGAACTGCTCAAGTGCCAATAAGATCTCCAAATACAGTCCCTGTTGGAACCGCTGAGCCCTATCAAACTCGGTTGCCACCAAGGTGGGGGCAAACCTACTAAGTCTAGAAAACTCAGATGCATAACTGTCGACTGTTCTGCCTCCTTGCTTCAAGTTGGTAAATCTCGTCTGCAGGTCGTACCGAGCTACAGCATCAAAATACTTTGTCTAGAATCTCTCTCTAAATACTGTCCAAGCAATGGGTGCCACTAATCCTATGGCTTGCGCTGCCCACCAACTGCGAGCTAAGTTCAGCAACTGTAGCCGTACCACGGCCACCTTCTCATTCTCAGGTGTTCTAGCTGCTTCCAGAATCACCTCAGTATCCTGAAGCCAAGCGTCTACGGCAATCGCATCTTCACTGCCGTCGAAGAATGGAGGGTTCAGGCGCTTGAAGCTGTTGGCCGCGCTGTTCCCTGGATGACCGCCTCTGGTCAAAGCATCTGCCACTACCTGGTGCAAGGCATCTCCTCGACGATCCTGGAAAGCTATCAAGGTCCTGATAAGACCTACCAAAGTGCCATCATCCGGCTCGGCAGGCTGAACGGGCTGAACTGGGGCCTCTCCTCCAGTAGGCACAACTCTGGAGGCTACTCCGGAGTGCTGGGCTTGATCTCCGGGCTGCTGGTCCGCGGGAGTTGCTCCGCCTTACTGATCGGCTGGTTCATGAACAATGCCGCTGAAGAAAATGACATAGAAAACAATAAGGAAGGACTAGGACAGATCAACAATACAAGCATGCGATCAGGTCAAGATTCCAGATATTTCAGAGGATATGAACGGAGATCAAAGACGAGTACTGATTGAGACATCTATTCGGTAAACCCTCACATTTCTTGAATGCCAAGACCTGCATGGGCCACCACTTAAACCATGTCACGCCCCAGAACCAGAATACTGGAGAACGGAGGCGAACATAGCCAGCTACGTATATTGAAATGAAGTCCATCTCGCTATACGGTCACGGCTGTCTAGATATGAGGATTTACTACAAGCCAACAGTCTCTTAAGGTCAAGCCTACTGTCTCAATCTTAAGCATGTAATACAATTACAAGATGTTTGATCACCAAATATACAATAAAAGGCATCCCAAATATTACATATCAGCTGATCATGAAGCTAGTCGTATAAAATACAAGGACTAGCAAGACTTAAGTCATACATGATCAACCCTAGGATTTGTTAATCATGTTTACAGCCCGTAGGCAGACAGTAAGTAAATGTGCATCGAGCTAACAGGTGCTCGTCGGCTAAACGCCTCAAAAGAATAATTTACAATAGAGTGAGCGAAACAAAATAGAAAACTCACTCGTAGCCCGGGTTCCTTCTAGTCGCCACCATCGGGCTGGAGGTTCGGTAGATCCTCGGAAGCTGCTCCAAAATCTGGCCACACAAAATCAGCTGGGTTAAAACCCCAGAAAGAGCAAGTGCCACAAAGGAGGCCACGAAATAAGAACAAAAGCCAGCATATCAGAACATAAGAAAATGGAAGAAAAGTACAAGTAATAAAAGTACAGCGGGACAATAAACGACTAGGGACATGAGACTACTCCAGGAGCCAGATTACAACCCGTAAACCAAACAAGGACCGGGGTTGTAACCCTTCGCCTGAATAGCACATGTCCCTATCCATTTATTGTTAAAGATAAGTAAAACAGTCATGTACAGGAGTACCAGGTATAGGGGCTTAGACGAGACTTAGACCAGGCTGGACACCATACATTCATAAGCGGCCAAGCAATTACTACGGCTTACTACTTTAACTAACTAGGGTTAGCACAAGCCTAATTATTAACAAGAAGCAAGTGAGAATTTTCCAGTCCCAAGCCCTGCAGACTATCCAGTTATCCTTCCGCGGGTTGAGAGTATGGTTGGGTACATCGCCCAGGAGACGATATACCCTTAGGTGACTTAGAAGGTGCAATACATGACAGTACGCTCGAAATGTGCTCTACTCGTCGGCAAGCTACAAGTCCAATTAAAGCGCCCAGATAACGAGACTGCCTGTGACTGGAAATCCTCCATGAACTATAGTTAGAACAAGTCATTAGCCTAATTCCATGTTCAGTACGAATCCCTGACCGTGGGAAACCAGGGAGTCACGTCCTAGACATGATGCAAGACAAGACAAGTGGATTTCACAAGCAAGCAAGCAGGAACACCCACGGTGTCAGAGTTGGTTATATAAGTCAAGTTAGCCGTCGCAACAACATCAAGTCAAGTTAAGTTACAAGTTACAAGTCAAGAGTGCGCCACCACAGGCCACTATCAAGTTATCTAGTTACCGAGATAATTCATGAATCACAGGTTACAAATCAAATGTGTACCCCATCGGGTCATTATTAATAAGATCAGAGGTACTAAAATCATACTTCACAGAATCAGAAAAATCGTATTAATCATAAGCAAAATCATCGGAAACCGTGCCAGGTTGTGTTGGGTCAAGATAGTCGTGTTGTGTGAAACAAGATCCCAAAACCCAACCCACAAGAGAGAAGCCAAGCTTAAAGAAATGAAACCAAAACTCCAAGAGCCAGTGGGTAGCGCAAGGGGTCGGGGGTTGGATTGCGCAGGGTGTCAGCTGCGCAGGGTGCCAAGTGCGCAGGAGCACAGGGCGCAGGGTTGGATGGCGCATGGGTCGAGTGCGCATGAGCTGAGTGTGCAGAGGGCCAAGTGCGCATGAGCTGAGTGCGCAGGGGACCAAGTGCGCAGGGGTCAAGTGCACAGGGGTCCAAGTGTGCAGGGGTCAAGTGCGCAGAGGGAGCAGGGCCGATGGCGCAGAGGCCAATGGCGCAGGGGCACATGCGCAATCGAGCAACGGCCAGGCTACACGGTCAGCAACCAGCGCTAAAGAGCGCGACACGGGAGAATGCTGCGCGGTTCAGTACTGCGCTAAAGAGCGCAGACTGAGGTCTGCTTCTCCAGGCCGAGAGCAAGTCCAAGAACACTAAAAACTTCCAATCTTCATATCTTGGCCAAATCAAAACCAAATCTAGATTTTCAAAGTTCTAACTTGAGTAAAATTGAATTCTCTTCCATATGGAAGCATCAAAACAAGCAAGAATCAAAGTTTAATAGATCAAAACCAAGAATTTCCGAAAATGGTTAAAACCTAGATCTAAAAAAATGGAAGCTTCAAATCACAAAATGCCAAGTTCTAATGTTGTTCTCCATGGCCTAATCTAGCTAATGGACAAATAAAAAGTGGTGCTTATTTGGTGGCAAGGTGCACTTGCCTATGGGTAGAGATGTTGTGTGGAGGAAGGAAGAAGAAGATAGAGGAAAATAAATGAAAGTAAAGAGGAGAGAGAAAAGTTAGGTGTGTTTTAATGAGGGTGGTTGTGGTGTGTTGAGGGTTGAGTATAGGCTAAGGTGTTCCAAGCATATTAAACCAAACCAAACCAATCCTACTCCACAAAATAAAACCAAGCCATGTCAAAGCCCATTTTACAAGAAAACCCAAAATTCCACAATTCCAGAAAATAAAAAAATACTTGCCAAAATCTGATTACAAGTATTAATAGGAAGTACGGGAAACGGGGGTGACAACTATACCCACCTTAAAAGAATTTCGTCCTCGGAATTTAATCAAGGAGCCAGAGATTGCCACAACAAGCTATACTAAGCAGTTCAATCATACAATCATACATGCAAGCAAGGGATGGAAAGCATAAGGCATAAGGAAGATATTATACCTTACGAGTCAAACAAGTAGGGATATCGCGATCGAATATCATCCTCACGCTCCCACGTTGACTCACCTAGAGAGTGATGACCCCAAGCAACACGGACTAAGCTAATAGTCTTGTTCTTGAGTATCTTCTCCCTCCGGTCCAAAATAGACACGGGCTTCTCCTCATACGAAAGGTTGGTACCAACAACCAATTCCGAATGGTCTAGGATATGGCTCGGGTCCGGGATGTACCGTCGTAATTGGGACACATGGAATACATCATGCACCTCACTTAGCGACGACGGAAGAGCAAGACGATAGATACATCTCCTACTCGCTCCAGAATATCGAACGGCCCTATATACCTAAGACTAAGCTTTCCCCTCACGCCAAAGCGAATGATGCCGCGGTTAGGCGAGATCCTAAGGAATACATGGTCGCCGATAGAAAATTCTAAGGGGCGCCGATGGGCATCGGCCCAATGTCGCTGGCGGTCTTGGGCAACTCGAAGATGATCCCTGACTTTTCTGACTACTACAACTGTCTGGGCAATTATTTCTGGACCGACCATCTGCCTCTCTCCGACATCGTCCCATGCTAGCGGGGACCTGCACTTCCTACCATACAGAGCTTCGAACGGAGCCATCTGAATACTGGCCTGGAAACTTTTGTTGTACGAGAACTCCACCAGGTGCAGGTGATCTTCCCACGAACCACCAAAGTCAAGCGTACAAGATCTCAACATGTCTTCAAGGGTCTGGATGGTACGCTCTGACTGGCCATCTGTTTGCGGATGATAAGCTGAGCTAAACTGAAGGTGAGTTTCCAAATTCCCTTGCAGGCTACGCCAAAAGTGTGACGTAAACCTTGAATCTCGATCCGAGGTAATACTGACGGGCACACCGTGAAGCCTGAAAATCTGTCTGAGATACATCTCTGCCAACTGAGCCGTTGACTGCCCAACTCTGAATGGGAGAAAATGAGTCACCTTCGTGAGCCGGTCAACTATAACCCAAATGGCATCTCGACTAGCTGGGGATCTAGGCAATCCAGTCACAAAATCCATGGTCACATGCTCCCACTTCCATTCTGGAATCGGCAAGGGCTGAAGAAGTCCAGCGGGCCTCTGATGTTCAGTTTTAACCTGCTGGCAAACCAAACATCGAAAGACAAACCGGGCTATCTCCCTCTTCATGCCATTCCACCAGAAATGCTGGCGAATATTACGGTACATCTTCGTGCCACCGGAATGAATAGAATACTGCGAACTATGAGCTTCTGCCATAACTTCCTGTCTGATATCTCCACTGGGTACACAAAGACGAGTGCTATGTCGAAGTGTACCATCTTCATGAATGCACAACTCTGGCCTTCTTCCTGCCTCACACTATGCTCTGAGCCGCTGAGTCTTAGAATCTACAGATTGCGCCATCCGGATTCTCTCAACTATGCTGGACTGAACCTGTAGACTAGCCATCAATGCCACACTGGTTGGAAGAACCACTTTTATTCCCATCTTCTGAAGATCTGTCAATAACTCTGGTTGTGCCGTTAGGAGGTAAACTCCGGCTCTCCGGCTCAACGCATCTGCAACAACGTTGGCCTTCCCTGGATGATATTGCAAATCCACATCGTAGTCCACCAATAGCTCAAGCCATCTTCTCTGCCGCATATTAAGGTCCTTCTGGGTGAAAACATACTTCAGACTCTTGTGATCCGTAAATATCTCTACTCTATCTCCATACAAGTAGTGTCTCCATAACTTAAGTGCAAACACTACTGCTGCCAGTTCCAAATCGTAGGTCGGGTAATTCTTCTCATGATCACGAAGTTGACGTGATGCATAAGATATTACCTTCCCATGCTGCATCAAGACACACCCCAATCCTCTGCCTGAAGCGTCGCAGTAAACTGTGAATCCTCCGGTCCTATCTGGAAGTGTGAGAACGGGAGCCGTTATCAAACCTCGCTTCAACTTCTCAAATGATTCCTGACACTCTGCTATCCAAGCAAATTGCACATCCTTGTGGGTCAACTGGGTCATCGGCGCCGAAATCCTTGCAAAATCTGAAACGAATCGCCGGTAGTAGCCAGCTAATCCAAGGAAGCTGCGAACCTCTGCCACTGAGCTGGGTACAGGCCATGACTCGATAGCCACAATCTTCTATGGATCCACTTCCACTCCTCCTCGAGTAATGATGTGACCCAAGTACGAAATACGATCGAGCCAGAACTCGTATTTGCTAAACTTGGCATACAACTGATGCTCTCTAAGCGTCTGAAGGACGATTCTGAGATGCTGCTTATGCTCTGCTTCGCTCTTGCTGTAGACCAGGATATCATCTAGGAACACGATCACGAACTGATCCAAGTAAGGCATAAAAATGTGATTCATAAGGTCCATGAATACGGCTGGCACATTGGTCGCTCCAAAGGGCATAACAAGGAACTTCCAATGCCCATACCTCGATCGAAAAGCTGTCTTCGGGATGTCCTGCTCTCTGACACTTATCTGGTGGTATCCTGATCGCAAGTCTATTTTCGAAAACATTGAAGCCCCTTTGAGTTGATCAAACAAGTCATCTATCCTCGGGAGAGGGTATCTGTTCTTGATTGTCACTGAGTTCAAGGTACGATAATCTACACATAACCTGGATGTACCATCCTTCTTTTTCACAAGAAGCATCGGGGCTCCCCAAGGCGATCCACTTGCACGAATGAATCCCTTGGTCCTGAGTTCTTCAATCATCTTGTACAAAATCTCTAGCACTGAAGGCGCCATTCTGTAGACTCGCTCTGATACTGGTGTTGTCCCGGGGATCAAGTCTATAGTGAACTCAATCTTCTGCTCTGGCGGCATTCCTGGAAGTTCTTTTGGAAAGACATCTAGAAACTCTTCAACTATCCGAGGTAACTGTACTGCTGCTACTGCCATCCGCAATACTGAAAAAGACGGCTCCATCGCACCTCTGGAAAATAAAAACTCTGGCTCGCCTGGAATGCTGAAAACAACTCTGCCAACATGGTAGTCTATCCTAGCATATTGGTTCCTCAACCAATCCATACCTAAGACTACATCATAGTCTGCCAAAGGGAATTCTATAAATCTAGCGGGGAACTCTCTACCGTTAACTACGATCCGACACGAGGAAAACACTCGATCTACTCCCACAAGACCATTACCAGTAAGTATATTAAGCCTCACTGATAATGACTCTGGCTCCAGTCCTATCCGTGTCGCGAATCGTGCAGACATGAATGAATGCGATGTACCAGAATCAAATAATACCAATACTGGAGAGGAGTTGACGAGAATAGTACCTACCAGTACCTCACCTGGTGCAACTTCTTCTTCCGTAGCCATCATCATGGCCTGACCTCTAGCTGCGGGTCCCCTCTGCTGGAAACCTCTCTGCCTGCTCTGTACTTGGGCTTGGGTGTACTGTTGCTGGTTCTGCTGATGAAACGCCTGGGCCTGAGGCAACAATGGCCTCGGGTACTGCTGCTGCTGCACAGGTGCTGGTCCCCTAACCGATGGACTGGTTAGGTTGGAAGAGGAAGAACTACCCCTACTCGGGCAGGCTCCTATCTTGTGATCGACCGCTCCACAAGCTAGGCACAATCCTTGCGCCCTACGACAATCTGCCACCACATGGCCTGGCTTCCCACAATGAGAACATTCCATCGCGGAAGTCTTCTTCTGCTTCTGCTGCTGCGGGTACGTCGGGGTCGAATGCTGAACCGACGTTACTGAGGTCGCCCGCCTCGGAGTTCCAATAGTCAAACTCTTAGCTACCGGGACTGGAGCTGATGATTGGTGCATCTGGCTGTGGGACCGCTTCCTACCTCCGGTCCTATCCACGATCCTCTGGGAGGTGTACTCATGCCTCCTGGCTGCCCTCAATACTGCATCGAACGTCTGGTGCTCGAACTGCTCAACTGCCAACAAGATTTCCAAATTTAGTTGTAGGGTGTGAAAAATTCTGACACGCTGACATAAGACCAAGTCAACCAAAGGCCATACGCTCAGCCAAAAGCCATACGCTCAGTGCAAAAGTCATACGCTCAGTGAATATTTTATTATTTCTCGACTGACAGCACAACATACGCTCGATGGGGAATGAATCTGACACTTCGTCTTTCGTGCAAAGAACAGCTGTCTTAGGAGAATTAACCGTCGTATGGATTTTTGAGAGTTGATTTTGTCTTTTACGAGGACAGCTCATTAGTCATCATAAATGCACAGCCATTATTACTGTCATTTCTGACAGTCTGTCAGCCGTCATATCTGCAACACGACGCTCGAGAAATATTTATCAGTTATTGGGAGATATGGCGTATTCGAGAAGATTGAAGACAGCCACGTGTCTATTTCTCCAGTCATACGACTCCTCATCAAGGCAGCGTATGGACTTCATACGACTCCTCATCAAGGCAGTGTATGTACTCCATACGACTCCTCATCAAGTGAGCGTATATACTCTATACGATTTTTTGTCACCCAAGACAGCGTATGGACTCCATATGACTCCTCTTCAAAAAAAACAGTGTATGCTAGTCATGCTTCTCCAAAAGATAGCGTATCAAAGCAAATGCATTCAGAATGACTTCAAATGTACAGTCAACACACGTTCTCATGTGTCCTGTATTCGGTTACCCACTCATTTAGAAGTTATGCAACATGGCATTCATGCCATCAATCTTTCCTGGATATACTCCACTACTCTCAACCGCACTCGAACGTGTCTCCACCAAAATTCGCCACACGTCCCTGCAGTTATGCACACGTCAAGTAACTGACTGAGCATATGCCCAGAGCAGTTATCCAAAACTCTATAAAAGAGAGTTTCTCTACCTTCAACAGACACCACATTCAATTCAGAGAGAACAGAGAGATTGTCCAGTTGCTGTCCAAGTTCTTCGAGATCCGAGCCTTCTTCATCGCATCGTCCAAGGGATAAAGTGATCGTCTTCTAGATCAGATTCCTACGGTTGTAATTTTCTCAAAAACACAATAAATAAATAGAATTTATTTATGGAAAACAAATTGGCGACTATGCTGGGGAAAGCTGTCTCCTATAACGAGACGGCAACAACTCAATGCGATACTTCGTCGATCGGTTCGACGAAGAAGATGATGGTTGTACAATTTGACCAATCTGCTTAGGAAGAAATGCTCAAGGCGAAGGAGGGCCGAACTGCTTCCTCCGCTTCTCTCTCTGCCAAGAAGAAGGGACGTTATGTCTATGTCCCTAAGTCTTCTCCGGTGGCCCGAGACGCTTCTGTCACTTCCCACGCTGACAAGAACACTTCTCCAACATCAGCGAAGCACGCCTCGGCTTCTCTGAATACAGCAACAGTGGCTTCTCCTAGTCATGCTGACAAAATGGGCTCTTTAGCCAAGTCAGCGTGTCCAAGAAAACCCATCTCTAGACATGTCAAAGTCTCTTCTTCTTCTACTCCTATGACAACAGTCGGCTCTTTAGCCATTAATGACTCTGTGCGTATGGCAATCATTGACCAACCATACGCTAGTCAAAAGACAGCGTATAATAAGAATTCTCTGAAGTCAGCGTATGCCAACCAATACAGTCCTTTGACTGTCTCTCAAGGCCAGGCTGGGGGTTCTCTTCCACAGAATATACAAATGATTCCCCCACAACTTGTATATCTTGTGCCAACCAAGGAGAATGACTCTTTAGTCAACTCCTCTGCTCCTAAGGTTTTTACCTCTGGGGTTAATTTGACTAGTACTCTTACTAGATCAAACAAAGGAAAAAGCCTTTTGGCTACTTCCTCTAAATATGGATTATTACCGACTCCCAGTCGGAATAATGTTCATCTTCCTTCTCTCAAAATTTCTCGATCCAAGAAAGGCAAATTGCAAGTATCCAGGACTGATACCAAAGTTGTACCTCCTATGGACCTTCATAACAAGCTTAACCGGAATCGTCTCGGTTCTACTTCCGCCATAAAGAAGCCTTATCAAACTGGGACAAGTATAATAGACCCTGATGCACAATATGCTAAGAACTATATCGCTCAGATCAATCAGTCTTTATACATTCAAGAACCAAAAAGACAGAAGAATAAAAGACAAGTTTCTACACAGAGACTATCTTCAAACACTTCCCAGTCTGTTTTTGCAGATCTCCGGAAACATCTGCAAAACAAGCAGAGAATCAACACTCCATCTGTCTCTGACATTGCTCATATTTGTCGTGAAGAGCATTGTTGTAACTTCCAACCTCGGGTTGTGATCCAGTATTGTTGTTCACCGAAAAGACGATCTGTCTTCGAACGGATTCAACATGAACCAATACCAGACGAAGACGAACCTCTTTATGCTTCCGTCAACATGACCTCCAGAAATACTGGGGGTAGAATATGATCTGATTCTATGTTAGATTCCGAAGACGGTGTTTACCTCGGCACCAGATCCAGAACCAGAGCTTCGACCAGTGTCTCTTCTTCTTCTCATCCAGATGATAATCCTGAGATCACGGAGGACTTCCTAGGAGAGTCCAACTTCCCAGTATTAACTCCCGTGAATAGCCCCAGGAAAGATGCTGACTCTCATAGCGACGATTCAGAACAGACTGTTTTATCGTCGATACCTCGAATGATTACCACTTATATGGTAGATGGCAATCACGAACCTTCGACTAGCTCTGAGGCTCATGGACAAAGGATTTCTTCCTTGGAACAACAGTTACGAGCCATGGTGGATACATTGACTGCTATGCATACTCTTATGCAAGCTCAGCAACAAACTCAGCAAGTTCAACAAACAGTACCACCAGTGGTATTAAATACTCCTGTTGCCCCAAACCTAGAACCTTCTACTATTCCGGGGGTACAGTCTAATGTTCTTGTACAGCCCACTCTAAGTCAATCCGGAGCTAGGGGTGGTACATATGCTGCAGTCCCTCCTCCCAATTATGCCCAACAAGCAACGACACCGCAATCTTCCGGAGCGGTCACTGAAGAGTTGAAGAATCTTCGGTCTCAATTCGAAGCGTTCAAGCAAAAGGATGGCTTACAAAGATTAGGTATCAAGCAGCCTTACCCCATACAATGGAAGGATGTATCGTACCCCACAAAATACAAGCCTCCGACCATTTCTTTCTTTGATGGGACCACCTCCCCAAGTCAGTTCATCAATCGCTTTGAGGTAATGACTGATCAGCTGCAACCGAGCGATGCCCTCCTCACTCGGGTATTTATTGGTTGTCTTAAAGGAACCGCTTATGAATGGTATCGAAGTCTCCCTGATGGGTGCATTACTTCGTTTGCCGGGTTCAAACAGATGTTTCTAGAATGATTCTATGAAGGCATTAACGACATGACCATGTTAGCTCTTATACGAATCAAACAAAAAAATAATGAAA
This sequence comes from Iris pallida, assembly GCA_029216955.1. Taxonomy (NCBI): domain Eukaryota; kingdom Viridiplantae; phylum Streptophyta; class Magnoliopsida; order Asparagales; family Iridaceae; genus Iris; species Iris pallida. The sequence continues at coordinate 857,890 of JANAVB010020200.1, read as the reverse complement.
ACACTGAGAGCTTCATTGAAAGATTCAGAAGAGAAGCTCTAAAAATGCCTCTCAGAACTCCCGATACTGTCACTATCGACACTTGCAAGTCGAACCTCTTACCAATCATCAGCATGTGGACAGGATCCACTCAGTTCCAAGATTGGCCTTCCTTCATTGTCAGTGCCAAAGCTGCCGAAGTCAGTGCTGAAACTTTCAAAGGTCTGGGGGTACACATGACTCCCAATGAATCAAGTCAAAATACTAGCAATAGTACGCGACCCAACAATCGCAAAGGAAAAGAGACTCTCGAAGTCAATCTCCAGAGCAAAAATCAAGAGGTAATATCAGCCCAAGCTACCCCAGCTCCAACAAATCAACAACAGAGACCTCCTCGGCCGAAAGAAGAATACTCTTTCGACGACGACGATGTTCAAGGTATCTTCGAATGTTTACTTAAAGGTAACAAGATACAACTGCCAGAGATCAAAAAGCCTGATGAAGCCAACAAAACGGATCATCCAAAATACTGTCCATATCACAGAATGCTGGGTCATACAATCCGGTCTTGCTTCGTGTTAAAAGGAAAGATCCAAGAAATGATCAAATCAGGAGCTGTGACACTAACACCTAAAGACAAGACAGTCACAGCAAATGTGATTTCGATGCAGTTCGGTGACTTCCCTCCGTTATTGGTGGAAAATGGGATTGTCCCTATCCCCAAAGCAACCCTTGAAGTTGTGAATATGCCACCAGCCCAGGATGAAGGACTTGTTCCCGTCACTACTAAAAAGGGAGAGATTATGTGGATCCACCCCGATTTAGTGACGGAGTTTGAGACGTCTCCCTCTTCTCCTCGGAAGGCTCCTCTGTCTAAAAAGAAACCTGGGAAGACTAAGTCATGCCATATGACTTCTAGCGTCACACCCAATCTTTCTCTAACCTCTACTTTCATCCTAGCAGGAAAGTCACCCCTATAGAGGTAAAAACTGTACCTCGATCCGAAGACAGATACAAACCTGCGTTTCATCTATATAGTTCACAATCTCGTGAATTAATGGCAAAAATGGGTTATGATTTAGCCACTGCTCCTGGTTTAAGCTCCGGCAAAGGACTCCGAGCACCTTTAGCCCTCACTTTGAGACATAATCAATCCCGTGTTGGCCTCGGTTTCTGGACTGAAGCTCTCATCAAGTACCAAAAAACCAAGAACAAGATGAAGGATTGCAACATGGTTTCAATAAACCCTGAACCTGAGCCTAAAGTCGAAGCTCTCTCCGGAACCCGGTCAGGAAAAACATATCTGAAAGATTACGCTGAAGTTCCTGAGGAAACTCCTGATGTCCCTCCGGTTGCAGCTCCAGCACCCATCTCTAACGAAGGACCTTCAAATGCTCCTGCTGAAACGATTCCCTCTAAACCAACAACAGCCGACAAAGGGAAGCAACCTGCCCACTTCGATAAACCAATCAAGAAGTCTTTTTCTTCCGGATTGTAGAAGCCATATAATTTTGACATTCTGGCTCAACTTGCTAACACTCCAGCCAGGTTGTCCATCTTCGAATTTTTACGTTTATCCAAGGAAACTCGGGAAACGTTAAGTGAAGCTCTACTGCAAGCAGACTATTGCCTGACTCATCTGAAGAAGCCAGAAGCAGAGCCAGTGACTTGCCTACATTGCAACAGTGTCTTGGAAATCATTCCGAACATCACTTTTACCCAAGACGATATGCTTCTAGAGGACAATCGTCATGATCGGCCTCTCTACTTCACTGGGTACATTGACACGATGAAGGTCGACCGTATTCTAATTGATCTAGGATCAGCTCTAAGTATTATACCTAAGAGTCTCTTGGATGCCTTACGGATCCCAGTTCATCATCTAGTCAAGACAGTCACTACCATTTTAGGGTTCAATCAAGGCAAGAGCGAACCTCTGGGGAAAATTCACCTAAAAATACAAATAGGTAATTTTTGGGCGAGTGTCACATTCTACGTGATCGAGTTAGTTGGATCTTACAACTTGCTCTTGGGAAGACCTTTTCTCCATGAACACAATATCGTCCCCTCCACTCTTCACCAGTGCTTCAAATACATTGATGAAAAAGGAGAAGTTCAAAAGGAAGTCGCGGACATTAATCCTTTCAGAGGAGTCGAAGCTTACTACAGTGACTCTCGCATGTACAAAGATGAGTATTCAAAAGTCTTACAAGCTATGGATGATGATGAGACATCGAAAGTTGACACCTTTGTTATTCCTGTAAAAGGGCGTATCACTCATCCGCGGTCTATTAAATCATCTGAAGAAAGCCTACTGATACTTCCTGTCAGTGGACATACCACTCTCTCACCATCTTCTCAGGCTAGACCAGATACTCTAGTCATTCCAGTCAGTGGACGCACTAATTTTCCACGATCCTCTTCAAGGGAGCTCGCCTCCTCTGAGCCTTTTGTTATCGACCTTAATCGAAACAAAACTTCTGCTCGCCCTTCTTCTCCCCCTTTAGTCATTAATTTGACTAAATCTACTAAGGCTCAGCCTTCTTATGTAAAATCAGCATCTGATATTAATGAAGCATCTCTTTTATAGTATATTGATGTTTATAATCATGTACAAAGTTATTTACATTTGCTAGATAGCTTAGAGCCACTAACTATAGGAGTTGTTCAAACTCTTCATACAGAAGTATCATTAGAGTCTGTACAAAATTCATACTTCCTTGTTCCTATTAGAAAGTCAGGAGAAGCTCCAATATTCTTCTGCAAGGGGCCCCTGAATCCTCCTAATCTGGAAGACGACGACAAAAATGATGATACCGGAAGGTTACAACTACGTCGCTACAGTCAGCAGTCCAAAAATATCATCAAGAACATGGGCTATGACTTCAGAACCGGCCTCAGTAGTGGAAAAGGAAGAAGAATACCTGTTCGAATTCCTCTCTTGAAATACGAAAGGACAAAAAGTGGATTGGATTACATTACTCCTACCCCCTTTATCAACACAGTCCATGAGAATCCAGAATCCGATGGAGGCGAACGATCTGATTCTTCCGATTCCTTTTCTTGGGAATCCGACACAAGTATTGGCAATTTTCATCATTCTACTCTATCCGCCAATATGGTCTCCGCCAACGATCTGCAAGAAAATAATGAAGATAAAGATGATTTTGAAATATCACCCGAATCGGAACAATGGGCTCAAAGATTAGACAACCAATGGGAATTCAGGTTCGAGCAAAGAGAACCTCCTACTGAAGATAAATTGATCCAAATTGATGTTCGTGAGGAGGGATCCCCCAAGCCAATATTCATCAGCGAAAGTCTTTCAGAAACAGATAAGCAAGACATGATCAAGCTTATTCATGATTGCATCGATGTCTTCGCCTGGAGCTATGAGGATATGCCAGGGCTAGATCCGAAGATCGCAACACACAAACTTAATATCATGCCGAATGCTAAACCGGTCAAACAACAACAGCGACGATTTCGTCCAGACTTTATGGATGCAATTGAAGCTGAAGTCAACAAGCTTATGGCTTCCGGATTTATCCGAGAGGAACAACATCCTGAGTGGATGGCTAATATTGTTCATGTTCTTAAAAAGACTGGCAAGATCCGAGTCTGTATAGACTTTCGCGATCTCAATGCGGCTTGTCCTAAGGACGAGTTTTCTCTTCCAATCACCGACGTCATGATCGATAACACGTGTGGTTTCGAACGAATGTCATTTATGGATGGGTATTCGGGGTACAACCAAATCAAAATGTTTCCAGACGACGAGAGACATACTTCCTTCAGAACGCCGATCGGTACATACTGTTACACAGTGATGCCGTTTGGTCTCAAAAATGCAGGAGCAACATATCAGCGAGCAATGAGCACTATATTCCGCGAACATCTCCGAAAAATAGTCGAATGCTACGTTGATGATATTGCAGTCAAGAGTCGACAAAAGGAGGATCATATCCAAGATTTGAAGACTATCTTTGATTTAATGCGTCAACATCAACTCAAGATGAACCCTACTAAGTCCTTCCTTGGCGTCTCTAGTGGTAAATTTCTCGGCTTCATTATTACCGCTAAAGTTATACACGTGGATCCCGAGAAGATCAAAGTCATCCAAGAGATGCGTCCTCCACGCACCTTAAAAGAGCTACGAGGATTTCAAGGAAGAATTGCTTATATCAGAAGATTTGTCTCTAACTTATCCGGACGCTGCAGACCGTTCAACAAACTTTTGAAGAAAGGTGTGTCCTTCGTCTGGAACGAAGAATGTCAAAAAGCATTTGACGATATCAAACAGTACCTCATGAACCCTCCGGTTTTGGTACCTCCCGTCTCGAGAATACCATTCCTTCTATATGTTTGAGCCATGGATCATTCTCTCGGTGCATTGCTCGCCCAGAAAAACAAAGATGGCCATGAGCAGGCTATTTATTATCTCAGTCGCACAATGACAGGTGCTGAACCGCGTTATTCTCCAATTGAGAAAGAATGCCTAGCATTAATGTTTGTTGTTCAGAAGACGCGACATTACATCATCGGTCAAACGATTCACGTCATTTCCAGAGTGAATCCCATCAGGATTATGATGAAGAAACCTGGTATTCTCAACTCCAGACTGGCTAATTAGGGAATCTTGTTAGCTCAATATGACATGCATTATATTCCTCAAAAGTCAGTTAAAGGACAGGATCTTGCTGATTTTTTGGCAGCTCATGCAGTTCCAGAGGATTCTAAATTATACGATGAGATTCCAGATGAAGTTATGGATTCAAATCAGGTTTCTGAAGAAACTTCTACCTGGCGTCTATTCTTTGATGGAGCGCCTAGAATGGGTCCCAATGGCGATATTGTCGCCGGAGTCGGGATTGTTCTTGTATCCCCAGAAGGGCTGACTATTCAGAGGGCTTATTCTCTGGATCAATCGTGTTCAAACAATGTAGCCGAATACAATGCGTTACTCATCGGTCTTCAACTTGCTAGACATCTAGATATTCAGTATTTAGAAGTTTATGGAGACTCCAAACTTATCGTCAATCAAATCAGAGGTACATACGAAGTCCGTCATCAGGATTTGATACCTTATCACCGAGCAACACTCTCTATGGCCTCTTACTTTGAAGGTTTCTTTATTGAACACGTTCGGCGAGCCTGTAATACAGAAGCCGATGCTTTGGCTAATCTTGCCGCTGTGCTAGCCATACCGGTCAGACGTCAACAATTGATAGTGGTTTATAACCGGGAGCTATTCTATATCAAGAATAATTTGGCTTTGGGTTTTTTCCATGACCTAGACGAAAATTCTCTCAACCTTGATAAATTTAATTCCTCCAACCTTAATACTGGATTAGGGTTTGACAGAGCATCCTCGTCTTCTTCCGATTCTACTATGGAATACGTCTTTTCCAACAAAATAGAAGTCATGACCGAAGACTGGAGACGTCCATTTCTAGACTTTGTATTGTATGACATACTTCCTGATAATCCGAGCGAAGCAGCATCTATTCAGCGTCGATCTCTCATATTCTATTATAATCATACGGCAAAGACACTATATCGTCGGCCCTATGACGGGCTTCTCCTCCGATGCATCGCTGGTGAGGAACCGCAACAGATTATCCGTGAAGCACATGATGGTGTCTGCGGAGCCCATCAACCAGGTCCTAAACTTCAAGATCGCATCCGACGTATGGGTTATTATTGGCCCACGATGGTGGCTGACGCCATTCTATATGCCCAGAAATGTAAAGCCTGTCAAATCCATACAGACTTTATCCATCAACCGTCAGAGTTTTTACACCCGACAGCGGCATCATGGCCCTTCGAGGCCTGGGGCATGGACATCATTGGTCCCATCAACCCACCGTCATCAAAAGGACACCGGTTTATTCTAGCAATAACCGACTACTTTTCAAAATGGGCTAAAGCAATCCCGCTATCCGAAGTCAAAACTTACAACGTCATCAACTTCGTCGAGCATCATGTCATCTATTGATTTGGTGTTCCTCGGTGTATTATCCATGATAATGGACCACAGTTCGTCAGTCAGAAATTTACTCGATTCTGCGACGACCATCGAATCAATAACCTAGCTTCTACAGCATATAATCCAGCAGCTAATGGATTGGCGGAAGCTTTCAATAAAACTATCATCAAACTCCTGAAAAAGTTCGTTTCTTCTAACAAATGCAACTGGAGCGAGAAGCTTGGTGAATGTTTATGGGCCTACCGCACCACAGTTCACAATGCGACCGGGTGTATGCCTTTCTCTTTGGTATATGGGTGTGAAGCTGTCCTTCCCCTCGAAATCTAGATTCCTTCTCTGAGAATCGCAATCTCCAATGAACTTACAATGGAGAACAATGATCATCTTCGACTTCAAGAGCTAGAAGCTCTGGATGAAAAGCGATTGTACGCTCAACAAAATATCGAGCTGTATCAGGCCCGAATTTCAAAAGCTTTTAACCAGAAGGTGAAAGTCAGAGCATATCGGAAAGGAGAACTTGTTCTTACTGTCAAACGTCCGATGACTATGACACATATGAGCAAAGGCAAGTTCGACGCGAAATAGGAAGGCCCATTCGTCGTAAACAAAGTCATCTCAAACGGAGCATATCAGCTTACCTCTATGGATGGTAAAGTCACGATGATGCCTATCAACGGCAAATTCTTAAAGAAATATTATGTATAAATCTCGTTAATATATGATATTTTCAACTGCTGCGATTATTCCCCAGCAAATATAAAATCAAATTTTATTCTTCCCCACAAATGTCGTCTCGATATCGTTATCCCCAGTGGGAATTGATATTCTACCACATATCATCTTCCCAGAGAATTTGATATTCTGTCTTATTAGATCCCCAGTGGATTTAATAAAGATCTCATATAGAAAATCACGTCCATATTACCTCTGAATTTTCTATCTCAGTATCATATTTTCTATTCTATGAAAATGATATCTAGTCTTTTGATTTCCGAGTCCAAAGATCATGGAAAATTGAGTTTAAAGATATCTTTATATCTGAATTCTGTTTTCTCTAATTAGTATTAAACTAAAATTTTTGGTTTAATATCATCTGATGAAATTAAAAAATTCATTTGTATATTTTATTCTATTAAAATATTTCATGTATTATTTACCTCTGAACATATTTTCTACAAAAACATCATACACAAAATCGAAATCAGATCAAAGTGCTCATTTCCTCAGTCAAAAGCAAAATACTGATTACAAATGAGTATTAATCTATTGAATAGAAGAAGTAATTATCTCCTGAATATGAGCAAGTACACTATTCATCTTCTCTTCATGAGCTTTACGAATTCGCTCTGTTACTTTAATTGCAACCATCTGTTGATCAAAATTAATGATAATAGTACTACGACGATTAGTTTCTTCTATCTGCTCAACTTGCATCTGTTCCCGCTCTTACTGTAGAACTTGATAGCGGGTAGCTTCAGCTATACGAGCAGCGATAATATCAGATTGCTCTTTTTCTGCGGATGCAATGCGCTCCTGGAGACGAGTTAATTCTTTCTTTAGTTTCTGGAGTTCTTAAGCTCTAGATATTTCCTCTGTTTCCAGACATTCTATCTTCTGACGAGTTGTTACTATTTCCTCATCCTTCGCCATTAACTTCTCAGATGACAAAGCAAAGAATTCTTTCAAAGCAGCCTGCTGAGTTTGAGCTTCACGTTCCAGTTGAGCAATCTCAGCCACAGTCAAGGATTTAATATCTTCTTTCTTGATTTTCTAGTATTTGTGGATGGTTACTTCCAAATCATCTAGGAGATGCTCAAAGAAAGTACACTGAGTCTCATAACCAGCCTTCGCAGAGCTAAAAGCGGGAAATTAATCACCGTTCGGAGATTGGAAAAAGGCATAGTCTCATCTTTCATAAATCGCCTGGAAAATGTATCCAGATATGAATAGATAATATCTGAGTACATCGCCATGGTCCTTGCTATTCCCGTTTCAAAACCAGGAGTTGCTGCCATTGTGAAGGAAGAAGCTGGAATGGGCTCTATTCTGGAAACAAAAGTTTGTGCTTTTGGAGAACTTGGTAAATGTGAGCTTCCCTCACCAACATCAGTCCGAACAGGTGGAGCATGAGTCGAGCTCATCGCTGGTGTAGTTCCTACAACTTTTGGAATCAAAGAAGCTTGATCAAAATTAAAGACAATAAAGCAAGAAAAGACAAAACTTTACTGGATAAAATATTACCTGAAGTTGGCTCGTACTCTGTTTCTCTATGATCGATCTGCCCTGTTCGCAATCTATTCAAAGTGCCTTCTGACACTGGTCTCATTTCACTACTTCCTGCCCCAGAGGTGCTCGAAACATGGGCTTCTATTTCTAGAAGGTTCTCTAGCTCTGGAGTCAACCCTGAATGTTGGCCGGCCGTCTTCAACTCGTCGATACGAATTTCAGTTGGTGACTCATCTTCAATCTCCATATCCTCATCTTCAAAGGAATGAGACGAAGGTTCATAGTCAACCTGTTCTTCTTCACCCTTGTCGCTCTCCGAAATATCAATCAAAGCTAAATCAACAGGTGGCTCGAGAGTGGTTGCTTCTTTCACTGATTCTCTCGAAACCAGTACGGATGGTTCAGCATGCTCATCCATTACTATGAAAGGATCCTCGGCAGCCGGTATTATTCGATCAGTAGATGGCTTAGCTGCCGATTCTTCTATCACATCCTCCGCAGTAAGTTCTATATTAGCGTCCTGCGTGGGCTGCGTTTCCGAGGGTGCAGGAGAGGAAACTTCAATAATCTTCTTGGCAGTAGAAGATTTCGCTTCAACTCTTTGCTGAGGAGCAAGGGCAGTTTGCTTCTCTCGAGCCAACCGTTCAGTACGAATGGTGGGGCTTTCTGCATCAAGACAAATTACAGATTTAGTCTTTGAAAGTACCACTTTTCTTTTTCCTACCCTTTTCATTAGTGGAATGGTAGGATAATCTTCTTTGGAGTCACTACCTTCTTCATCAGCATCTCTGATTTGTTAACTTGAAGCAGGAGAAGTCCCCGGGATAGTAATTCCTACGCGACTACGAACTTCTGCTCGAGTAACTCTTTTTGGAGCGGGCCCGAAAACACCCTTATCACGCTTTCTCTTCGGTATACCCTCAGCAGATACACTCTTCTTGACACTTCCAAGTGGTACGTGTAGTGGCTGATGAAGTTCATCAGAAAAGATATTCCCCATTGAGACTTCTTCATAAACTTTGTTAGTAGCGAGAGGATCCTCTCGGTCGTGACAATCTTCCGGCAGAGTTGACTTGGCTGATTTCTTATTAACATGAATGAAGCTCTTACCCAAGATGCTGAACTTCTCATCAAATGTATTCGTAGATACATAGAACTTGGCATAAGACGCCAACATCTTAGCTCCTTTCCGATGATTCACCGGATCTGGCATTGTAAAGGTAGCTCCGGTGCGTTTGGCAATATAATATATCCAGGCTCTCGTACCGTCGATCAATCTGCCTTGGTGGTTGAAGCATGTCGTTGTATTCCCCACATGCAACTGATCATAGCCGAATTGCCGAGCAAATCTACTCGGAAGATATGGCTCCAAATAAGTGATGTCGTCATGGCGACATACCAGGTGGGATGGTCTGATCCTCTTCAGCCATTCGTGCTGAACATCATCCAGTTCATTGGCACCAGTGCCATCAATCATCTTCGCAGGTATAGTCTCATAACCGATAGGTGGAGGAACACAGGTGAAACTCCATAGTTCTCCCCTATTCAGTATGGTCCTACAATCTGTCAGGGTGTCATATTTCCACTTGGGCGTATGACGGTATCTTTCCAAGAAAGTGTCATCTGGTCTGGCCAGTCCAGCACTCATAAGAGACTCAAAGTGGAGGAGCAGCCATCCGTACAAATATGTGAAGGGCATTTCTACCCGAGGAAAAGCTGTTAGTTTCTTCTTCGCCAAGTTAAACATTTTGTCTGCATATGCTCTTAAACCGGCGTTCAAACGGCATGTCATCGCCATTAGCAAGTCCATCATGTACCCGAACGTCAGACGAACTGCTATAAATACGATTCCTTGGTGTATCCTGTCTGTCGAACAGGTGCCAGGTACTACAAATCTTCTCAGCCAAAGGGATAGAAACTCGGCCAAATGACCTTCATTAGATAAAGCCCGGCCACCTTGCTTTATGAAGGTCTCTAACCTATCACCAGCTTTATAGGTGCCTTCATCTTCTTCGATTATGATGTCATTATGGGTTGTCTTCCGGATTAATTTGTTAATTTCGGCTTGACTCAGAGGTTTAAAACGACCAATATATTGTTCGGTCTTCTTCTTCTTCTGAGTTTCTTCGGTGCGGCCTTGGAATAAGTAGGCCATCCACTTCGAAGTATAGCAACCTGAATCTATATCTTTTGCCTTATAAAAGGCCTTACAGATACTATAGTGGCACATTAATTCTTCGAATACAAGAAGAATTAACGGGTTGGCGTCAGCGATCTTGTTCATTTCATCAATAAACGGGATATACTCCTCATACGGTAGATCTCCTGTCGACAGCTGAGAAATGTACGCCATTTCGTGGAGAGCGAATCCCATCTCGCCTCTCGGAGTCATAAAAGTTCCAGTGCGGCAGTAGTACCTTTCTACTAGTGCCAGGAACAAGTCTGGGTTCGGCCTAAAACCATAAGCAGTGCACTTGATGGCATCGTACAGGTCTATCGCCTTCAACTGTTCTCCATAATCTCTCAGAATCTATCTCACGAGAGCAGTCCATCTGGTATTCTCTGGGTTCACGAGACCAGTGAGTCTCATGGACTGTTTCGGATAGACAGCATTTTCTAACTGTGCAAATTCGTTCGCAAATATCGGGACTCTAACCGGCATCAGAAGTGCAGAATCCTCAGGGGAAATTGTGGATGGCAATAATCCTCGCAAAACTGAAACATGCGGCTCAGTATCACTGCAAAATCTTCCCTGTCTGTACCCTACCCATCCAGCTTTTGCTTGACGGGTTGGAGTAATATCCCATTTCATGTGCCTTTGGTGACTCGCATGGAATAAGCGAGCTATGTTGATACTCTTAGACAATCCAGTCAAGTACATCGGCTTGGTCGCATCACCATCCCGGTAATACGAGTATGACACTTTATCGGAGGCTGGCTGGGAGTTTTTGTCAATATCGTCCCCGAAAAGAAATGCCGGTTTTGAGTGGGTAACACTGTCCATACTCTGCAGTGGTTGACCACTTATCAGACTCAGCAGGGTTTCGCTATCTTGATTTTTTAGAATGGCTATTCTCGTGGAAGGTTCATCAAACTGTGGAAAGTGGACATGGGATAGATCACTCTTATAATTGCTCCCTGCACATCCTTCAAACTGCGCTTCTTGGGCCAGAATATCCACTACAAAGGAAAAATAAGAGGTTAAAAATTCTTAACTCTAAAAAAATACTAAGCGTATGTCAAGTTCAAAGATCAACTTACGCTCAGTCCATCCTAAGCGTATGTCAATTTCAAAGATCAACTTACGCTCAGTCCATCCTAAGCGTATGTCAAGTTCAAAGATCAACTTACGCTCAGTCTATCCTAAGCGTATGACAGATTCTAAGTTCAACCTACGCTCAGCTACGTGTATGTCTAACCAAAGCAAGCAGTCGTATGGAATCTTCCAAAGAGCAGCGTATGGTTAGCAAGATGTCCATCAAAAATACGCTGACAAGAGAGTCAGCGTATCTCAACGAGACGAATTGACATAGCGTATTCTTTCAGATCAGCGTATTCTGATATTTCTATCAAAGATACGCGTATCTTACAGAAATACGCTCAAAACATATTTTTCGTATAAGACGAAAAACATGGAATACGACTAAACCCTAAAGAGGGAAGTGTATTTCCTGACGTACTGACCCTAAAAAGGGGATACGTTTTCTGATTTTGTCCTAACCAGAGCCCTAAAAAGGGATGGTTACTGTTCATCGTCCCCATCCTCACCGTATAGGGGTTTCAACGGAAGTTTGCCCTGTGGAAGACACTGCTCGGCGGTTCTCCTAGTGGTTGCGGCGGCGGCGGCGGGTCGAGACGGCTCTGCAGGAGCCTTGCCTTTCCCCTTCGCGGCAGCGTCGAGCTTGGGTGCCATTGACGAAGATTAGGTTGGACAAGAAGAAGGCTTGAGCTCTGGATTCTCTCTCTCGAAGACGAAGGCAAAAGTAAAGAAAATAATTAAGTTCTTAAAGGCCTATTTATAGAAGAAAGAGAAGCCCAAACGGCAGCCGTTTTTCAAAATACAGAATCCCTAGAGATATGCACTGATATCGAGGAGATAACAAACTCGTGCCAGCGTGTCAAGACTTATTCCCACTTTGAGTTCAAAGTAATTTCGAACTTTTGAAAATCATAAAGTTCGAAAACTTTGAAGGGGGTCTTGTAGGGTGTGAAAAATTCTGACACGCTGACATAAGACCAAGTCAACCAAAGGCCATACGCTCAGCCAAAAGCCATACGCTCAGTGCAAAAGTCATACGCTCAGTAAATATTTTATTATTTCTCGACTGACAGTACAGCATACGCTCGATGGGGAATGAATCTGACACTTCGTCTTTCGTGCAAAGAACAGCTGTCTTAGGAGAATTAACCGTCGTATGGATTTTCGAGAGTTGATTTTGTCTTTTACGAGGACAGCTCATTAGCAATCATAAATGCACAGCCATCATTACTGTCATTTCTGACAGTCTGTCAGCCGTCATATCCGTAACACGACGCTCGAGAGATATTTGTCAGTTATTGGAAGATATGGCGTATTCGAGAAGATTGAAGACAGCCACGTGTCTATTTCTCCAGTCATACGACTCCTCATCAAGGCAGCGTATGTACTTCATACGACTCCTCATCAAGACAGCGTATGGACTTCATACGACTCCTCATCAAGACAGCGTATGTACTCCATACGACTCCTCATCAAGTGAGCGTATATACTCCATACGACTTCTTGTCACCCAAGACAGCGTATGGACTCTATATGACTCCTCTTCAAACAAGACAGTGTATGCTAGTCATGCTTCTCCAAAAGATAGCGTATCAAAGCAAATGCATTCAGAATGACTTCAAATATACAGTCAACACACGTTCTCATGTGTCCTGTATTCGGTTACCCACTCATTCAGAAGTTATGCAACATGGCATTCATGCCATCAATCTCTCCTGGATATACTCCACTACTCTCAACCGCACTCCAACATGTCTCCACCAAAATTCGCCACGCGTCCCTGCAGTTTTGCACACGTCAAGTAACTGACTGAGCGTATGCCCAGAGCAGTTATCCAGAACTCTATAAAAGAGAGTTTCTCCACCTTCAACAGACACCACATTCAATTCAGAGAGAACAAAGAGATTGCCCAGTTGCTGTCCAAGTTCTTCGAGATCCGAGCCTTCTTCATCGCATCGTCCAAGGAATAAAGTGATCGTCTTCTAGATCAGATTCCTACAGTTATAATTTTCTCAGAAATATAATAAATAAATAGAATTTATTTATGGAAAATAGCAGTCCCTGCTGGAACCGCTGGGCCCTATCAAACTCGGTTGCCACCAAGGTGGGGGCAAACCTACTAAGTCTAGAAAACTCAGATGCATAACTGTCGACTGTTCTGCCTCCTTGCTTCAAGTTGGTAAATCTCGTCTGCAGGTCGTACCGAGCTACAGCATCAAAATACTTTGTCTGGAATCTCTCTTTAAACACTGCCCAAGCAATGGGTGCCACTAATCCCATGGCTTGCGCTGTCCACCAACTGCGAGCTAAGTCCAGCAACTGTAGCCGTACCACGACCACCTTCTCATTCTCAGGTGTTCTAGCTGCTTTCAGAATCACCTCAGTATCCTGAAGCCAAGCGTCTGCGGCAATCGCATCTTCACTGCCGTCGAAGAATGGAGGGTTCAGGCGCTTGAAGTGTTGGCCGCGCTGTTCCCTGGATGACCGCCTCTGGTCAAAGCATCTGCCACTACCTGGTACAAGACGTCTCCTCGACGATCCTGGGAAGCTATCAAGGTCCTGATAAGACCTACCAAAGTGCCATCATCCGGCTCGGCAGGCTGAACGGGCTAAACTGGGGCCTCTCCTCCAGTAGGCACAACTCTGGAGGCTACTCCGGAGTGCTGGGCTTGATCTCCGGGCTCTTGGTCCGCGAGAGTTGCTCCGCCTTGCTGATCGGCTGGTTCATGAACAATACCGCTGAAGAAAACGACATAGGAAACAATAAGGAAGGACTAGGACAGATCAACGATACAAGCATGCGATCAGGTCAAGATTCCAGAGGTTTCAGAGGATATGAACGGAGATCAAGGACGAGTACTGATTGAGACATCTATTCGGTAAACCCTCATATTTCTTGAATGCCAAGACCTGCATGGGCCACCACTTAAACCATGTCACGCCCCAGAACCAGAATACTGGAGAGCAGGGGCGAACATAGCCAGCTACGTATATTGAAATGAAGTCCATCTCGCTATAAGGTCACGGTTGTCTAGATATGAGGGTTTACTACAAGCCAACTGTCTCTTAAGGTCAAGCCTACTGTCTCAATCTCAAGCAAGTAATACAATTACAAGATGTTTGATCACGAAATATACAATAAAAGGCGTCTCAAATATTACATATCAGCTGATCATAAAGCTAGTCGTACAAAATGCAAGGACTAGCAAGAGTTAAGTCATACATGATCAACCCTAGGATTTGTTAATCATGTTTACAGCCCGTAGGCAGATAGTAAGTAAATGTGCATCGAGCTAACAGGTGCTCGTCGGCTAAACGCCTCAAAAGAATAATTTACAACAGAGTGAGCGAAACAAAATAGAAAATCCACTCGTAGCCCGGGTTCCTTCTAGTCGCCACCATCGGGCTGGAGGTTCGGTAGATCCTCGGAAGCTGCTCCAAAATCTGGCCACACAAAACCAGCTGGGTCAAACCCCAGAAAGAGCAAGTGCCACAAAGGAGGCCACGAAATAAGAACAAAAGCCAGCATATCAGAATATAAGAAAATAGAAGAAAAGTACAAGTAATAAAAGTATAGCGGGACAATAAATGACTAGGGACATGAGACTACTCCGGGAGCCAGATTACAACCCGTAAACCAAACAAGGACCGGGGTTGTAACCCTTCGCCTGAATAGCACGTGTCCCTATCCATTTATTGTTAAAGATAAGTAAAACAGTCATGTACAGGAGTACCAGGTATAGGGGCTTAGACGAGACTTAGACCAGGATGGACACCATACATTCACAAGCGGCCAAGCAATTACTACGGCTTACTACTTTAACTAACTAGGGTTATCACAAGCCTAATTACTAACAAGATGCAAGTGAGAATTTCCCAGTCCCAAGCCCTGCAGACTATCCAGTTATCCTTCCGCGGGTTGAGAGTATGGTTGGGTACATCGTCCAGGAGACGATATACCCTTAGGTGACTTAGAAGGTGCAACACATGACAGTGTGCTGGAAATGTGCTCTACTCGTCGGCAAGCTACAAGTCCAATTAAAGTTCCCAGATAACGAGACTGCCTGTGACTGGAAATTCTCCATGAACTATAGTTAGAACTAGTCATTAGCCTAATTCCATGTTCAGTACGAATCCCTGACCGTGGAAAACCAGGGAGTAACGTCCTAGACATGATGCAAGACAAGACAAGTAGATTTCACAAGCAAGCAAGCAGGAACACCCATGGTGTCAGAGTTGGTTATACAAGTCAAGTTAGCCGTCGCAACAGCATCAAGTCAAGTCAAGTTACAAGTTACAAGTTACAAGTCAAGAATGCGCCACCACGGGCCACTATCAAGTTATCTAGTTACCGAGATAATTCATGAATCACAGGTTACAAATCAAATGTGTACCGCATCGGGTCATTATTAAGAAGATCAGAGGTACTAAAATCATACTTCACAGAATCAGAAAAATCGTATTAATCATAAGCAAAATCATCGAAAACCGTGCCAGGTCGTGTTGGGTCAAGATAGTCGTGCTGTGTGAAACAAGATCCCAAAACCCAACCCACAAGAGAGAAGCCAAGCTTAAAGAAATGAAACCAAAACTCCAAGAGCCAATGGATTGCGCAAGGGGTCGGGGGTTGGATTGTGCAGGGTGTCAGCTGCGCAGGGTGCCAAGTGCGCAGGAGCACAGGGCGCAGGATTGGGTGGCGCAAGGGCCGAGTGCGCATGAGCTGAGTGCGCAGAGGGCCAAGTACGCATGAGCTGAGTGCGCAGAGGGCCAAGTGCGCAGGGGTCAAGTGCGCAGGGGTCCAAGTGCGCAGGGGTCAAGTGCGCAGAGGGAGCAGGGCCGATGGCGCAGAGGCCAATGGCGCAGGGGCGCGTGCGCAATCGGGCAACGGCCAGGCTGCGCGGTCAGCGACCAGCGCTAACGAGCGCGGCACGGAGGAATGCTGCGCGGTTCAGTACTGCGCTAAAGAGCGCAGACTGAGGTCTGCTTCTCCAGGCCGAGAGCAAGTCCAAGAACACTAAAAACTTCCAATCTTCATATCTTAGCCAAATCAAAACCAAATCTAGATTTTTCAAAGTTCTAACTTGAGTAAAATTGAATTCTCTTCCACATGGAAGCATCAAAACAAGCAAGAATCAAAGTTTAATAGATCAAAACCAAGAATTTCTGAAAATGGTTAAAACTTAGATATAGAAAAATGGAAGCTCCAAATCACAAAATGCCAAGTTCTAATATTGTTCTCCATGGCCTAATCTAGCTAATGGACAAATAAAAAGTGGTGCTTATTTGGTGGCAAGGTGCACTTGCCTATGGGTGGAGATATTGTGTGGAGGAAGGAAGAAGAAGATGGAGGAAATTAAATGAAAGTAAAGAGGAGAGAGAAAAGTTAGGTGTGGTTTTAATGAGGGTGGTTGTGGTGTGTTGAGGGTTGAGTATAGGCTAAGGTGTTCCAAGCATATTAAACCAAACCAAACCAATCCTACTCCATAAAATAAAACCAAGCCATGTCAAAGCCCATTTTACAAGAAAACCCAAAATTCCACAAGTCCAGAAAATAAAAAAATACTTGCCAAAATCCGATTACGAGTATTAATACGAAGTACGGAAAACGGGGGTGACAAGGTTACTCTCACTATTAAACTCAGAGAAGTTGATTACGTGCTGTATGAAGGAGAACCTATTATTCCAGAGGTTGGATCGGCAGCCGTAATCTCTGCGGCTACTAAGAACCAGGTCAAATAGAGAAGGGACAATAGCATTTGTAGGCTTATGATCCTAAATTCTATGAAAGATTCCCTTGCAGAATCATATTCAAAGAAGACCGTTGCCAGAGAGATTTGTGAGTCTCTGGAGAAACTGTACGAGGATGATAAGAACCGTAGCAAGATATTTCTGGTTGAAAAATATTACAAGTGGTTCTTTGAAGACGTGAAGTCAATGTTGCCGTAGGTGAAGGAGTTCCCGAAACTGCGACAGAAGTTGGAAGACGAGGCGATGCCCCTCTCCGACAAGTTTGTTGTTGGAGGGATCGTATCGAAGCTCCCTGCTGGGTGGAGAAAGTTCTATGCAAACATGCATAGGAAGAAGTTGGATATGTAACCACAACTTTTCTAAAATTAGGATAATTTTGAACTTTTGTAAAATTGGCCATTGAATAATAGGAATTAAATCATGTTAGTAATTTTTGGTGAATTTTAATTAATTTAATACTATTTAAAATAGTAAATTGTGATTTTGGTGTTTTGCTAGTGTAACCCTAGAGACTACTTGACCTAGAGACTAACCATGACCATGGGGACCTAACCATGTGATTAGATTGACTAATTACGACTTTTTAGGTTAAGGGTATTTTGGTCATTCTTGAGAAAAATTTTGTAGACACCCAAGATACATACACCGAAACCAGGCTGGCACAAGGCCTTTAATGTGCAGCCAGAAACGTAGTTGATGTCATTATGTGAGCGGAAAGAATTGCAGTTATCGTGCAGAATTCAAGGCTTAGTCTATTCTTGTATCATGCTGTCATTTAACCCATGCGGGAAGATTCAAGTCGTAGCGATATCTATCCTAATGCATGATAGACAGTCGCTGTGGGGAATGCTCAATCCATATATAGAGATATGTAGGAGATTGTCGGTGTTTTTGCTTCTTGTTGTTGGTGTTTTGCTTTAGAAACTAGAAAGATGAAGAACAGGTAGGCAACTCTAGAGGGGGGTGAATAGAGTTTATAACAATAATGACTAAATAAAATTTAACTATTTTCACCAACAGTAAATAATCAGAGTAGTAAATGCGAAAAATAAAAAATCAAGAGAGCATACGTAAACAGTCGTTTTTAACCTGGTTTCCCTCGTGGAGAACTAGTCCAGGCGTGAGAACTCTAGCTCAGGATTAAATCCACTATTTGTGAAATAGTAGTTACACCCCGTGCCTTTTCTTCAGAAGGGCACGTCAACTTCTTATAAAGATCGCTGTGACAATGCTTGAAATTTTCCAAGCGACTTTCTTGACTCTTCCACAAACTTCTAACTGAATAGCACTGAGCACTTTTAGGCTTAGGAAGCTTGTGGCT
>JANAVB010020200.1:654368-831868 GCA_029216955.1 Iris pallida | reverse complement strand
AGCAATGCCTATGGAAAACATCGCTAACATGAAGGAAATTAGCGACGCATAAGTAAAACGTCGCAGGACGTCACTGTTAGCGACGATCAGCGACGTCCCGTGACATCTTTTAAGTAAAAAAATAGCGTTGCTGATAAGTCGGTGTACGTTGCTAATTTGGCTAGAAATAGCGACGTTTTACCGACGTATACGGTATGACGTCGCTAAGAGCAAAAATTAGCGACGTTTACCAATGTCTCATAGTGACGTCGCTAAGTTAAAAATATAGGACATTTGAGTTTTCATTCCCCCCATTATTTCGAAACCCCTCTTTCTTAAACCACCGAAACCCCTCCCCCCTCGGATTTCGAAGACTCCGGCCCTCCCCCCCTCAACGACCCTCCCCCCTCGGCCCCCGACCCTCCCCCTCGATTCTGTGACCCTCCCCCCATCGGCACCCTGCTCCTCCCTCGGCTCGGCGACCCTGCTCCCCTCCGTCTCCAACTCCCCACCGGCGACCCCTTCCCCCCTTGATGACCCGCTCCTCCCCGACTAGGTAAACCCTAGCCCTCTTTCGGATACGAAACGTTGACACAGTACACTTTAACACAGGACACAACTAGTTAATTAGTTAATTAACCATGACACAGGACACTTTGTTGACACACGACACTTCAATTTCTTTAAATTTCAGTTATAATTTTAGTTAATTAGTTAATTATGTTGACACATGACACTTTGTTGCTTTAATTTCAGTTATAATTAATTAATTATGTTGTATGAGTGTGTGTTCAAGTAGGGGAAAGCAACAAGTCTGAGTGTGAGAGTGTTATTGTATGAGTGTGGTTTGTGTATGTAAAAGTGAGTGAAGAATGCAGCAAGTGTGTAGGCTGTCTGTGGCATTAGCATTATAAGGAGGGCAAGGCTTGGTTTATGCAGGATTATTGGTGTATAGGAGAGAATGACGTTAGGTAATTTTGAGATGGGCACTTTGTTTACCTATACAGGAAAGGTAAGGTATTCCTATAAGTATTAGCTATAGCTATATATATAGTGATGATCGGGATATGCATCTATGTAACATATAGTTATAGTATGAGTATCATTGATATAAAAATGGTGTAAGAGTAACCCGATAGGTAGAGCCTATAGCTATGCATGCATTTATGGTAAATAGATAATTATAGGACTACATAGGTATAACATCATGGATAGACAACCATGTGTACCATATCATGTATGCATAAAGGGTATAGATTAAGAGGGTATATCCATTGATGTTGGGTTATACCTTAGGTAAGTGCCTCTAATAGAGTATCCTAGTATCCTTGGTATATGGTATTAAGGGTGTTAAGGTTTTAGGCATAGGCTAAATGTAAATATGGGTAAAGGGCATAGTGTGGTATCATGATATGGTAACCATAAAGGTATACTTAATATGGGTAATCTAGAGAGTAATGCATGTGTGTAGCATATGGTATGGCATGGTATAGGACGTTAGAGAGTAAGTAAAGGGTAGATGGCTAAGGTAATTCCAAATAGTAGATATCTATAAATATAAATCAGATAGATACGTTTAACACACCGAATATCCTAGTATCCTTGTATCCTAGTATCCTAGTATCCTTGTAATAGAGTATCCTTGTATCCTTGTTGTTTGTATCCTAGTATCCTCTAATAGAGTATCCTAGTATCCTAGTATCCTTGTTGTTTGTATACTTGTCTGACAGGTTTCTCGTTATCACACATCTGTCTGTTTTTACATTTTTACTTGTTCTCCCTTTCACATATATTGTTCCTTATTTATCTGTTCTTCTATTTTGTACCATGCCCCTTATAAATTGCTCATTAAGTGTCAGATTACAATTTACTGTTTCATAGCACTTGTCAACTAAGTTGGTGCTTGGGCTTACTCATGTATATATTAAATAAGTTCTTATTAAAGTTGTCATCCAAATCATTATTAGACTTCAAATGGAGACTTGAGAGCTTCTTGTGATACATTATCGGAGGGCTACACCCTAAGGTCCAAGCCCGAGCTTGCTAAACTTTATACATAAGTCCATGTCCATGTTTGATATGGACACGAATCTACCAAATTTATTGATTGAACACTATGCTAAAGAGACTAGGATTAATATTGGCAAAAATACTGACATATATCACGTCTTCATATTTAAACCTTTAACTTGACAATGCAAGATTTTATTTTTTAACATGCTATAAATAGCCTCTAACTCATCTGTTGGATAAAGAGGATAGAGACATTCATATGCATGTGTTTAAATGATGTGCTTGTATCTATCTTACAGAATTATCCTCAAATGGATATGGAGCTGAATTACCATCTGCGGAATCGTTTGTGGATGTACAACCGTCATTCTGATGACATGTGCGGTGTGCGGGATGAATTCATAGAGGATGTACAACAGTTCCTGCAGTTTGCCAAGGCGTTCCCTCAGTACGTGGACGGTACCAAAATTAAGTGTCTGTGTGTGAGATGTCGCAACTTGAAATATCATCCAGAAGTGGAAGTCACGTATCATTTATACTCGAAGGGTTTCATGCCGAATTACTATCAGTGGAGTGCACACGGAGAACTTGTGTCCTTAGCATCGGAGTAGAGCCTTATGTGGATGTCTACAACCACGCTGCTTACGACGATGGGTTGGTAAACATGATTTTTGATACGACGGGGCCTAGTTTTGATCCGGACAATCATGATGCACCTGAGGAGGCACCGAACGTCGATGTTGCAAAGTTCATGGAGTTGTTGGAGAATACAAGAACTCTATTATATTCTGGTTGTGAGGATCATTCACCGTTTGAGGTAGTTACAAGATTGTTGAGCATCAAGTCCGATTTTAATATGTCGTAAGATTGCTACAACCGACTTATGGAGTTGATTATAGAAATATTGCATGAGGGTGCTAAGTTGCCTAAAGACTTTTACCGGTCAAAGAGGATGGTGAGATCGCTCTGGATGGGATATGAGAAAATCGATGCATATCGCAATGGGTGCATGTTGTACTACAAAGGCGATAATGATGAAGACGCCTGCAGATTTTGTGTTGCTGATCGTTACAAGGGCAGTGGTAGAGAAAAGTCTGTCGGTGAAAGAAAGCCTACCGATTCGATGCACTACTTGCCGTTGACGTCGCGGTTGCAGCGGTTGTTTATGGTAAAGGAAACTGCAGAAAACTTGAGTTGGCATAAGGAGTGTTGGATCACCCATCTGATGGAGAAGCATGGAAGCACTTTGATCGAGAGTATCCAGATTTTGCTTCTGATCCGCATTAATGTCAGATTGGGTCTCTGTTCCGACGGTTTTACCCCATTCGAACTTTTGGAAACCCAGTATTCGTGTTGGCCTGTGATCGTCACTCCGTACAATCTACCGCCTTAGATGTGCATGAAGACTCTGTATATGTTCCTCACCGTTATTATTCCAGGTCCGAACAATCCGAAAAGGAACATCGATGTGTATTTACAGCCATTGATTGATGAGTTGAATCAGCTGTAGAAAGTAGGTTCTAACACGTACGATGTATCTAGAAAATAAAATTTTCAGATGCGGGCAGCACTTATGTGGACCATCAACGACTTTTAGGCCTATGGTATGTTATCTGGATGGAGCACGCATGGTCGTCTTTCATGTCCGTATTGCATGGACCGCATAAGGCTTTCCGTTTGAAACACGGAGGCAAACCGTGCTTCTTCGATTGTCATCGACAATTCCTGTCGAATGATCATCCGTACCAGAGGAACAAGAATAATTTTCGTGCTGACATTGTGGAGAAGGCTAATCCCCGCCAAGGTGGCCCGGATACACGATATGGGAAGAGGTAAAAGATTTACCAAGGGCTATTGAAGAGCCTGCTACGGGCTACATGTGTGACGGATTTGGTCGCACTCATAACTGGACGAAGAGGAGAATATTCTGGGATCTGCCATTGTCACGACCCGCACCCAGTGTAAGGGCACGAGAAGTAACGAATGTCCATCCTACGCCACAGTGTCGGCAGTAGAACGCTGTCCTGAGCCACAATATTTAACACAGTCTAAAATAAGCTCCGAATGGAGAGTAATAATGAGTAACTCAATCACAATACTAAGATGGAATAGAAGAATGAATCTTAAGAGAGTCACAGATGAATAAAAGTCTTGGTGTAAACCACCAGAATAAATCTCAAGTTCAACTCATAAAGTCTCAAACAGAAATACAAATAAAGTACTAAGTCTCAGCTAGACTATAGGCAAATCCTCAGCGACTGTGGGATCCTCCTGAGGGTCCACGTCGCCAGTGTCATCTAAGCCAATGCCATAATAGGTAGGACAGTACTCCTTATCAATACCTGTAAAATTTTTAACATGCCCAGTCAGGACGGAACGAGCACATATCTCTCACAACAGTTTATAGCAGGAATGGATATAAAGCAAGCTATAGAAGACTATACATGAATCGCTGTAAAGAAAGTCAACAAGAGAGAGAGAGACTATAGAATGAGATATAATATGATAAATAAAGAAATGTAACCTTCTACGTGAATCGGAGCATGAATTGGTTATGTAAACGGTCTGGGTTGCACATGGATACAGCTATGGAGTGCGCATGGATACAACTACTGGGGATAATGATCACATAACCGACTACACTCTCCCTGCCCCCAATCAATACACAAGGATCAATGCATGTTATGTTATTGCACATGGATAACAACTACTATATACATGGAGCTCATATGGTCATGAGTGTACATGAATAACATATGAGTGCACATGGATAAATATGAATACATGTAGTACATGATGGCCATGATAAAGTATATGAACATGACATACTCGATGTATCTGAGAGGATAACATCACATGAAAAGATCCATAGGGACTAATCCGTGTGAACGTCGTGTCAGCATCAAGTATACTAGTCTATAACAAGAGAACATATCCAAAGAAGTATGAAAAGATCAGAGAATGTACTCGTCTGGCAAATCGAACTGCTGATGATGAGGTGTAACTAAACTGGGGCAATGTAAACCTATTTAAAATACACACAGGTCACAACCAAGTCCACAATATCAAGAAAAATAGCTACAATACAAGACTACATGCTTCTAGGTCCATTTTGGTCAAAGTCAACCCTCGGTCAACTCTGGTCAAACCTGGTCAACGCTGGTCAAACCTGGGTCAACAAGTCCGTCTACTAATTTCTAGGTCATACACAAAATTCTAGGTCATTTGGAGTTCGTTTGAGTTGAATTGGATCAAGTTTGATCCAAAGTTGACTTTTGTCAATTTGGTCAACTTGTCGGCCAATTCGACTAAACTAAACCCGAAATGACAAATCAAATCTGTCATAGGGCTCCTATAGTCATATACACAACTACAATCTAATCTAAGAGAATTAACAAGCTTAAATATATATATACATATAGGTATATACACACATGTGTATATACAATACAACAAAACCCAATTCTAACATAAAGTGACGTGTGCGTGTGTGTGTGTACTGGTGCTCACTGAAAAGAAGGTCAAATCTGAGATTAAAACAGTAAAATATACCTATGGTGTATCACAATTTAAGATACTATTTTATATACTTATATACAAAATAAGGAAACTACATATTTATATACAGAGGATTTATGAAATGCCCAAAAACTAAAAAAGTTTTATGTAAAACCTACCGCTAAAAAAACTTTCATGGCGTGCCCAGAATTAGAGAAACTTATCCAAAGCGGATTCCAAATGACAATTTTGCCCTTCCTTTTAATTTATTGAAAACACCCACGAAACTGCTCTTAAAAAAAACGTTTCGATACTTCATCTTCTTCCATACGCTGCTCACTTTCGAATCTAGGTTTTCTCCTCAAAAATCTTCAAAAACTCGTCGGAAAATTTCGGAAAGACCGGGACAAACGGCAAAAGTGCTAAAACGGAGGTCCAAACATCATTTTTTTGCGATTCTAAAATTTCGGAAGGCCGTCTAACGATGAAGCTATTACTTTCAGTCTCCTCGACGATACGCTCATTTTGCGACAAACGGGACCTCGTTTCGACCTCCCAGTCAAAAGTTATGGCTCTCCAAAGTTTCAGCTGACCATAAAATGCAGGAGAATGGTCATTCTCCGTGTTAGAACACGAAAAATGTTAATTTTGCATGAGGGTGGTCATTCTCCGTGTTAGTAACACGGAGAATGTCATTCTCCGTCTTAATTTACACGGAGAATGACGGAGAATGGCATTCTCCGTCTTAATTTACACGGAGAATGACCATTCTCCGTGCTAAATTACACGGAGAATGACTATTCTCCGTCTTAATTTACACGAAGAATGCCATTCTCCGTGTAGTTTATCACGGAGAATGGTCATTCCAGTGTTAAAACACAGGAGAATGACCATTCTCCGTGTTAGAAACACGGAGAATGCCATTCTCCGTGTTAAATAAAACGGAGAATGTTATTCTTCGTGTTAAATAAAATGGAGAATAGCATTCTCCGTGTAATTTAGCACGGAGAATAGTTATTTCAGTGTTAAAACGCAGGAGAATGGCATTCTCCGTTTTAAATAAAACGGAGAATGACGTTCTCCGTGTTAAATAAACGGAGAATGGTCATTCTCCGTATAATTTAGCACGGAGAATGGTCATTTCAGTGTTAAAACGCAGGAGAATGGCCATTCTCCGTGTTAGAAACACGGAGAATGTCATTCTCCGTGTTAAATAAAACGGAGAATGGTCATTCTCCGTGTAATTTAGCACGGAGAATGGTCATTTCAGTGTTAAAACGCAGGAGAATATCATTCTTCGTTTTAAATAAAACGGAGAATGGCATTCTCCGTGTTAATTTACACGGAGAATGGTCATTTCCAGTGTTAAAACGTAGGAGAATGGCCATTCTCCGTGTAATTTAGTTTTTTCAGGAATAAAGAGTTTCGTTCTTCTTTCAAAGCGATGATAATTCTTATGGAAAAGAAGAAGAAAGATCTTCTCTCCACAATTGACGTCGATGAAGATGATGATGATGGTGATGATGATGACGAGCGATGATCTGAGTTCGATCGAAGAAAAGCACACCGAACTACGAACGATCTTTGCGATCTCTACTGAAGATGAGAGCAATGGAATTCAGATTTTTCGTGAAGAAGAAGAAGACGAAAATCACAATCCAGATCTGAGTTTTTTGAATTCAAATACATATAGATGACCAATTCGCGCGGAGGGGTAGTTTCGGTATTATAAAAATAGCAGTTTCCAGCGGGTGGCATCTAAAAGGGAATCTTGGAATATTTAACGTGAAAATACTTAATTCTGGGCATTTCATAAAACTTATCCAGCGGGTGGGCATTTCATAAAAGCCCATCCCGAAATTGGGTTTCTCAGCAATTTCCAGATTTATATATATCTATATACACAATGCTCAAAAGGAAAGATTCGCAATGGTTTTGAAATAATTTGACAATCAAAAATCTGGAAATTAATTCCCTCGACCCATTCTCAATGCATATGAACTTAGCAATGGGTTTCAACGGGGTTCTATATATATATAATTAAATATATGCATAAAACTATATATAGAAAGCACATATACACATAATTGATGGAAAATTATGAAATAAAACCAAAACTTGGTTCCCACATATCCGAAAACTCGCATAAGTCCTGAAAACTCAGATTTTATAACCTAATATACTTGAAATCAAAATATCGCAATTAACTCAAAAATCGAAATATCATATAAATCTCAATTTTCTCCAATTCAATGAAAACCCAATTATGCTTGAAAAACACAAACAAATAGGTAATAATTCCGCGGATCACTTCCTGCAAGTTCTAATTATCATATATGAACTAACAATTTAGAAAATACGGACTAAAAGTCAAAGGATCGAAAAATCACATTTATATTCAAAACCTTGAACCCGAAAAACTCAATTTTGACAAAACGACTCAAAACGCAAAATACACCAAATCAATCCGCGAAACTCGGCATACACGCTGGTCTCAACCTACGTGATACGCTCGGGTACTCTCGGGTTCGAAATCGTGTCCGTGTCGTGTCCACAGAACGCGTATCGGAATTTCCCGATACCGCGTGGTACACGTGCGTTCTCGCTCGTTTGAGCGTCGCACACGCAACGAAATGCCACGTGCTCGTGCACGTAGCTGGGGGGGTCCTGCGGTAGGTCTAGGACACAACGACATGGCGACACGCTGCCCGAAATAGCGCACGCAGACCCACGCACCAGCGCGGCCTGCTGCGCGCGCGCGCCCGCGCGTGCCCTCGTGCACGCGGTTCGTTGCTCGTGGCTCGCTCGTCGGGCCATGCCGCGACTTGGGATTCGCCCTACGGATCGTCTAGGTATAGGTCGACATGTCCTGCATCCTAGAACGGATCTTCGCTGCGTCGTGTGCGCGCACGAAGTCCGTCTCCGCGACAAAAATCAGCCCGAGTGCACAGTGTGGCTGACCAGTGCACGCACGATTTCTCCGCGCTCGCTCAACGAAACGTCGTAAAATTTTACGGGCATGTGAGCAGAGGTTGCCCCTATGTGCTCGTACAATTTACAAGAAACGGAGCTCTGTGCGTCGAGTTATGACGCACAGACTGCAGGACGTGCACGGGACCGTGCACGGGATCTCGTGCACGCGTGTCCGTGTCCGAAACGTCACCGAAAAGTCATCAATTTCCAATCCGTCTTCACGAAAGTTTATTGAAATGATATTATCTGAACATCCATGAAGTCAGAATCGAAAAACAGCAACTTTCAATCCTAAGCGGCATTTCGTCGAACACGTGCCGCCGTAAGGGACCGACACGGGCTCGATACCTGCATCAAACGGAGTTGAAATCCCACAAAATTTCGTGGGCAAGGCTAGGGCACCTATATGAATGCAAAAATGAAGAAAAAACCAGATTTGCAATGGTAGATTAGGGTTTTACCTATTGAGTGTCAAAACTCAATGATCGGGGCTCCTCGGTTGTTGTGTCAGCCGATTTTCCTCCAGCAAAACCTTCCGTCTCCACTCCATAAATGCTCTAGAATATCCTACTCTCCTCGACGAGTGCAATGGAGTTCGTTTGGGAAGAAACGGACTTCGGATGAAGGAATTATGAGTTTTGGAGAGATGGAGCTTTTAGGGTTTCTTTGTGGAGGCTACAAACTACAAATGAATGCAACCAAAGGAGGGGGTACTGCTGTGTTGGGCGGCCAAGGGGGTCTATTAGGGTTAGGGATTCACTTGGGCCAACTCTTTCTCAAGTAGAAATGGGCCCAAGTCGAAAAGCTCAAAGGTCTACATTCGAAAAGGCTAATTAAATAATTAAAGCCTAAAAAAATAATCTAATGCACAAATTAAATTCTAAAAATAAAAAATAATAATTTTAATGCATGTTTAGGCCCCTATACATGTCCACTAAGGTTAAACCGGTTGCTAGCACAACACAAGTCAACATATTCAGAAAATCACAAAAAGGCCAAAATGGCTAAAAATCAATTAATCACTCTAAAAATTTACTAAAAAATCTAAATTAATTATAATGATAATAAATCTAATTTCTAATATAGCATTAAGGTTCTAGGTCATGGTTGGCTAAGGTCAAACTACCAAGTCATCAGTCTACAATCAATCAAATCACACTGCAATCAATCTAATTAATAAATAGATAAAACTTCTAATTAAAAATCATAAAAATTCAAATAAATCACAATTACTAAAATACTCTTGAAATTGAAAAGTGAGTGTGACAGCCATATTGGAGCACCAATCTGATTAGACATAACCTTGATGTCATACATATCGAGAAGAATGTATTTGACAACATAATTAATACTGTAATTGACGTAAAGGGGAAGACGAAAGACAACCCAAAGGCTAGATTGGACTTGGAAGAAATATGTAGACGTCCTGCATTGCATTTGATAGAGGAGGAGGATGGAAAGTTGAAGCAGCCTAAGGCAATTTTCTCACTGGAGAAGGAGGATAAAGTCAGACTTTGTAGGTGGATTCAAGGTCTGAAATTTTCAGATGGGTATGTTTCGAAGTTGAGAAGATGCGTCGACCTCAAGGAGAACAAACTGACAGGTATGAAAAGCCATGATTGTCACGTATCCATGGAGAGGTTAATTCCGATTGCATTTCGGGAATTCTTATCCCAAGTTGTTTGGGATCCATTGACCGAGCTTAGTATATTCTTCAGAGATCTTTGTTCTACTAAGTTGCTCATCGATCGTCTAGAAAAGCAGGAGAACGATATTGCGGTAACACTGTGCAAGCTCGAGAAGATATTTCCTCTAATCTTTGACTCCATGGAGCATTTGCCAATTCAACTTTCCTACGAGGCACATGTTGGTGTGCCCATCGGCTATCGATGGATGTACCCGTTTGAGCGGCATTTGAACCACCTAAAGAGGAAGGTAAAAACAAGGCTCGGGTCGAGGGTTCTATTTGTGAAGCCTATATTCTCGAGGAGATTACAAACTTCTGCTCGACGTATTTCAAACCTCATATTGCTACGAACAGAACGATGGCTCCGAAAAACGACGACGGATCATATCAAAAATCTAATGATGGAATACTGAAAGTATTCAATGCGTCCGAAAAGCCTTCGGGAAAAATGAAGAAGAGATATTTGAATGACGAAGAGCTAAGGGCTGCTCAGTTGTATATATTACTTAATTGCGACGATGATAAAGTGGAGAAGCTAGAGGGATAAGTAATTATTGATGAGTTTACGTCATCTCAATGTAATAGTATAAGCTTTATTGTACTAATCGGCGGTTGCTTTATTATTTTTCAGCACATATAATGATGAGTTGAGGTCGGTTAGACCCTACCTAACAGACGAAGCATTAGAATAAGAAATGAGATGTCATTTTTCTTCTTGGTTGAGTGAATATGTAAGCAACTCGGTAATTACGGCCTCTTCTAATGCAACTGCGCAATAAAAAATTTATTATCTCTTCTTTGGTATTCAGGTCGATCGTCTAATTTTACCAGAGATTGAATTAATTAGAACTCTTGCCAAGGGACCAATTACTTTTGTTAAAATATGGCCAAGTTACTGTGTCAATGGCTTTAGGTTCAAGTCGACAAATGCTCCGATCAGAGACAGCTTCCTGGATCTTGATTCCACGAAAAACAGTTGTTTGTGTATCAAATCTTCGAACTACAAAAACATCGATCCAGAAAATGATTTCTTTGTCATCTTGCAAGAGATTGTGGAGTTGACATATAATTATGGCAGAGAACCAGCAAAGATCGTGTTGTTCAAGTGTGAATGGTTCGATCCGATTGAAAATCAAGGTTGGAAAATTGACAAGCATGGTCTTGTGGATATAAACTACAAGAGTAGATATCAAGGCTACGAACCATTTGTCCTATCAACTCAGGCTCAGCTCATGTACTTCACAGCTTATCCGAGACGGGGAGCAACGAAGTCTGACCGGTGGGCAGTATGCAAGACTAAAGCTAGAGATACTTTTGATGTTGACGAAAAAGCTTATCAGGAGGACGAGCTACCTCTTGTAACCAATATTTTTGATATGGACTCCACGGAAGTTACGCATTACACGACTAATGTAGAAGATGTAGAATTATTCGAAGAGGAAGGCGAAGCCGACGAAGACGAAGATGAAACTGAAGATGAGGAGGAGGAGGAGGAAGAGGAAAATGAGGTCGAGGAAGACGAAAAAAATGAATATTCTGAAGATGATTGAGAGAGATGTACTTTCATTTTTTAGATGTTTCTTTTAGAATGTACTATCTGGACTTAGATGTTTCTTGTAGAATGTACTATCTGAACTTAGATATTTATTGTAGAATATACTATCTAGACTTAGATGTTTCTTGTAAAATGTATCATCATATGTTGTCTTGGTTACTATCTTGTCGTTGTAGTACTTTTATATTTCTAATGTACTATTATTTGTTGTATCTCATCATATGTTATTATCAGGTATGGCAGGTCATCGCGAATCGTTCCTTGTGTCCCGACATGGGGCACGGGGTACTACTGACAGAGGACAGGGTACTCATTCGGTACCTCCTACTGGTACCGGCTCTGGATCTTCGTCGCCCAGTACTCTTGTGTATCGGACAGTACCTCCGCCTGCCACGACGCTACGTGGCATATCTCCTGGGACGAGTAGTTCCAGGCCTGAGACTGCTCCGTCGTCTAGCGTTCCTCCTGCTGATACGACGATGGAGACAGATGAGCAGATGGAGGAGGCTGAGCCGACGACTGACCAGTATCAGGCAGATGATGCATGCGCACCTCCGGAGGAGACGAGGACGGAGATCTGGGCCGACGGTACAAAGTAAGTGTTTTGGTTTATCATTTTTTTCCTGTGTTTATCATAAATAAACTTTTCTCATGAATAATATATTTGTATAGATATCGTCCCCCGTCGGTACAGAGACGCCTAGGCCACTTGATAAACTACTCTGATTCTCCGGACGAGAGGAAGGCCTACTGGTTTACGCGCTTCAAGGTTAAAATATATTTTTTTTAACATGAATCATATAATTTTTACATATTATATATAACTGATAAATATTTGGTTTGCACTCTTCTAGGATATGTTTTTCTATCCACCGCACCGGGCCGAGATGATCGAGGGGATGTTTCCTGTCGTCGCTGCTAAGCTGATCCGCGGCACTATTAATGATCAGAAGACTCGTGATTGTTGTAGTGCCCCGCTCCCGTTGGGGCGAAGCACTATGTAATAGGCTCGTGCCAAGTCAGACATGGTCGGGAACATAGATGGCTAGTCTGACTCGGCGACGAGTTTGTATACAAAAAACCATGGCATCAATAAAATCGATTTGGACGAGTGATATGAGTACCGTTCCAACTAATGGATCGACTACTGTTAGAATAAGTCCTAGATGCGGTAGGCGGCGTCTTGGCGAAGGAACTCTAAAGGGAGCGACGCAACCCGTCTGCCGTTGGTTTTATTGGTTTTCTTGGCTTTCTGAACGAATTGTTGCGTGGATTTGATAGTGTGCTTTCGCGTCGATTTCTGAATGCGTCCTTGAGAACTTCGAAGAAATGATTGAATGAAGGGTTCTAATTCGATGCTCGTGCCATTGCAGGAGTTCGTGTAACTGACGCTTGACCGTCGCGAAGCGTTCTCCTAGTCTCGGCGCAATCTCCTTAGGTGGGTGGTTCTTCGGCCCCTTCTTTTCTACTCCTTCCCGCCAACTAAATTCTTAAAGTTCAACGTTCAAATCGATGATGCTGATGGGATGTATGCTTGCCACTAAGATCAAGAGCTCGGGATAATATATCAACCTAGAAAAGTTAACTCTGAATCGATAGGTTCACACTAAAAAAAAGATAGACTATATTTCATGCCATGCAAAACACAACTATGAAAACCTTGGTGGCGGTACATCATGCCTCGGAGAATTTGGTGCCTACGGGATGCTAAATCAGAACGTATGGTTTCGGGGGAAAGGACCCTTGCGCGAGTAGGAATGATTATGTGATTTGATAATGGTTACGCTATGCAATTTACTTCATACATATATAACTGTTCATACATTCGCATGGTCAAGGACGACTTGTGCACAAGGTGAGCTTTCCTCGAGACGGTACCCGGGGCCCTGGGACCGAATCGGCCTAGGAGGAAATTATGGAATCGTGCTTCGGCGCGAGGCATTGCGAGACCTCCAGTTAGGCTCGCTACCTGGACTGGAGGGCGCGTCGCAAGGCTACGTAATCGTCCTTCTTGGTGTCGACATCACCAATGATCGCATATAGGATAGACTGCATGCTCATCTATTGTCTTGTGCAGGTGGTAAGTATCATGTATATTTTGTGCAGGAAAGGAGCACGGCCGTGGTAAGAATGCCTTTAAATGGGTTATGTTGTTATCGTTTAAAATGTGCCTTCGATATGAACTGCAACTCATATAGTTCTAAATAGAAAGATCACTTCGTATGCCTGAATCCTTAATAAGCAGTGTCGGTTTAGACGAGTGGGTTCGTCCCATCCACTAGCAAGTGTGCTAACCCCCAACTCCCCAGGTAACGAGCGTGCTGCGGGAGCTCGAGACTAAGCTGGAGCTGAAGAACGGAAGGCGGCACGAAGCTATCCTATTTTGAAGTATTTTGATGCCCAATTCAGACCGAAGGCTTTTGTTCAAATGTATAAAGGGGCATGAATGTATGGAACGCCGAGGATTATTTCAAGGCGAGCTTGTCGATAGCTTTCTTTTGTATTTCAAAGATGTAGCCGCAACGGCATATGAAATGTAAATATGACCTTGTACATATTTTACAAGTTTATGAATAAAAGCTAAGTTTCTTCCTATGCTATGTTTTCAACTCTCTGCACTGTTTAATTTCAACGCGTCGAGTCAAAAAGGAATTTCCAAGCGCACATCCTGGCCTTGTGCAAGTCTAATAAAGACTTGTACGGCATCACGTCCCGACCCGTGGGGATCGATTTATATCGAGTCAAGGCGATGGCGACCGATTCGGCGAGTCGGGGCGTGACAATTGTCACGCCCCGACTCGTCGAATCGGTCGCCATCGCCTTGACTCGATATAAATCGATCCCCACGGGTCGGGACGTGATGCCGTGCAAGTCTGAATGGACTTGCACAAGGCAAGGATGTGTAATTTGGAAATTTCTTTTTGACTCGACGCGTTGAAATTTAACAGTGCAGAGAGTTGAAAACATAGCATAGAAAGAAACTTAGCTTTTCATTCATAAGCTTACAAAATATGTGCAAGGTCATTTGTACATTACATATGCCGTTGCGGCTACATCTTTGAAATAACGAAAGAAAACTATCGACAAGCTCGCCTTGAAATAATCCTCGGCGTTCCATACATTCATGCCCTTTATACATTTGAACAAAAGCCTTCGGTCTGAATTGGGCATCAAAATACTTTAAAATAGGAGAGCTTCGTGCCGCCTCCCGTTCTTCAGCTCCAGCTTAGTCTCGAGCTCCCGCAGCACGCTCGTTACCTGGAGAGTTGGGGGTTAGCACACTTGCTAGTGGATGGGACGAACCCACTCGTCTAAACCGACACTGCTTATTAAGGATTTAGGCATACGAAGTGATCTTTCTATCTAGAACTATATGAGTTGCAGTTCATATCGAAGGCACATTTTAAACGATAACAACATAATCCATTTAAGAGCATTCTTACCACGGCCGTGCTCCTTTCCTGCATAAAATATACATGATACTTACCACCTGCACAAGACAATAGGTGAGCATGCAGACTATCCTATATGCGGTCATTGGTGATATCGACACCATGAAGGACGATTACGTAGCCTTGCGACGCGCCCTCCAGTCCAGGTAGCGAGCCTAACTGGAGGTCTCGCAATGCCTCGCGCCGGAGCACGATTTCCATAATTTCCTCCTAGGCCGATTCGGTCCCAGGGCCCCGGGTACCGTCTCGAGGAAAGCTCACCTTGTGCACAAGTCGTCCTTGACCATGCGAATGTATGAACAGTTTAATATGTATGAAGTAAATTGCATAGCGTAACCATTATCAAATCACATAATCATTCCTACTCGCGCAAGGGTCCTTTCCCCCGAAACCGTACGTTCTGATTTAGTATCCCGTAGGCACCAAATTCTCCGAGACATGATGTACCGCCACCAAGGTTTTCATAGTTGTGTTTTACATGGCATGAAGTATATTCTATCTCTTTCTTAGGACTTTATCTTTTCTCTACTCAGTGTGAACTTATCGATTCAGAGTTAACTTTTCTAGGTTGATATATTATCCCGAGCTCTTGATCTTAGTGGCAAGCATACATCCCGTTAGCATCATCGATTTGAACGTTGAACTTTAAGAATTTAGTTGGCGGAAAGGAGTAGAAAAGAAGGGGCCGAAGAACCACCCACCTAAGAAGATTGCGTCGAGACTAGAAGAACGCTTCGCGACGGTCAAGCGTCAGTTACACGAACTCCTGCAATGGCATGAGCATCGAATTAGAACCCTTCCTTCAATCCTTCCTTCGAAATTCCCAAAGACGCATTCAGAAATCGACGCGAAAGTACACTATCAAATCCATGCAACAATTCGTTCAGAAAGCCAAGAAAACCAATAAAACCAACGACAGACGGGTTGCGTCGCTCCCTTTAGAGTTCCTTTGCCAAGACGCCGCCTACCGCATCTAGGACTCATTCCAACAGTAGTCGATCCATTAGTTGGAACGGTACTCATATCACTCGTCCAAATCGATTTTATTGATGCCATAGTTTTTGTATACCAAACTCGTCGCCGAGTCAGACTAGCCATCTATGTTCCCGACCATGTCTGACTTGGTACGAGCCTATTACATAGTGCTTCGCCCCAACGGGAGCGGGGCACTACATAATATACCACAAAGAAAAAGTTTTGTCTCGAAACTTAAGAACAAGGGTCTGACCTTCGTCGGCAAAAAGTAAAGGGTACTTCTCCCTCATCTCCGCCTCTAGCTCCCACGTCGATTCCTCGACGGAATGGTTGCGCCAGAGTACGCGAACCAAGGACATCGATCGACTCTGCAGGATCTTTTCTTTACGGTCCAAAATTTGCACGGGCTCCTCCGAGTATGATAGATCGGCGCGTAGCTCCAACTGATCGAAACTAACCACATGACTTGGGTCATGTACGTACTTCCGAAGTTGGAAGACATGGAAGACGTCGTGCACTTCGGCCAGGACAGGAGGTAGCGCGATCCGGTAAGCAACGGCCGCTACTCTTTCGAGGATCTCGAAGGGCCCTACGAATCTTGGACTCAGCTTGCCTTTTACCCCGAATCGCATGACGCCCCGCATCGGCGTCACCTTCAGAAACACATGGTCCCTAACCAAGAACTCTAACGGTCGTCGACGAGTATCTGCATAACTCTTTTGTCGACTCTGAGCAATGCGGAGCCTATCTCGAATCATGCGGACCTTCTCGACGGCTTGTTCGACTAGTTCTGGCCCGAGCACCTGTCGCTCCCCGACTTCGTCCCAGCAAATCGGTGATCGGCACTTTCTTCCGTAAAGCGCCTCGTAGGGAGCCATTTGGATGCTCGATTGGTAACTGTTGTTGTATGCGAATTCCGCGAGCGGTAAGTGCGTGTCCCAGCTAGTCTTCAAATCTATCGCGCACAGACGTAGCATATCCTCCAGGATCTGATTCACTCTTTCTGTCTGGCCATCGGTTTGCGGGTGGTACGCGGAGCTAAGGTTCAACTTAGTGCCCAGTGCCGCCTGTAGACTCATCCAGAAACGTGATAAGAATCGTCCGTCTCTGTCCGAAATGATTGTGGCCGGTACCCCGTACAGTCTAACGATCTCGTCGAGATAAATCTGAGCTAACCGATCGACGCTCCATGATGCTTTAATAGTGAAGAAATGAGCGGATTTGGTCAAACGATCGACAATGACCCAAATCGCATCATTCCCCCGCGACGTCTTCGGAAGGCCCATGATGAAATCCATAGAGATGTCATTCTACTTCCATACTGGAATGTCGAGGTTCTGTAGCTCCCCGCCTGGTCTTTGATGCTCGGCCTTCACCCGTTGACAGGCCATACATTGTGACACAAACGTCACCACGTCTTTCTTTATGCCGTGCCACCAAAAGGTCGTGCGCAGGTCCTTATACATTTTGGTACTCCCGGGGTGCAACGAGTACTTCGCATAATGGGCCTCCGTCAGAATCTTCTTTTTAAGTTCAGCATGGTCCGGCACGCATATCCTCCCCTTCATCCGCGACATTCCGCCCTCGTCCACCACAAAGTCGGTCGCCTTTCCCGTCGAAATCAGCTCGCACATCTTCTTCAGGAATGGGTCGTCCTCCTGTGCGGTCTTTATTTTGTTGTGCAAGCTCGACTCAAGGTGCAATTGGGCCAATCGTGCTCCACGATAACGGATTCGGAGTTCGATACCCATCTCTGCCAAGTCTCGCTGTATGTTATGGTTGATAGACAAGCACCCTGCAAACATTCTACTCAGCGCGTCTGCCACAACGTTCCCCTTACCTGGCGTGTACTCGATAGTCAGATCGTAGTCTTTGATGAGTTAGAGCCAACGCCGCTGCCGTAAGTTCAGGTCCCGTTGAGTGAAGATGTATTTGAGGCTCTTGTGGTCCGTATAGATACGGCAAGCTACACCATAAAGATAGTGCCGCCATAGCTTCAATGCGAACACAATAGCCGCTAACTCAAGATCATGCGTAGGATAATTTTTCTCGTGTTGTTTCAATTGTCTCGAAGCAAACGAAATCACCTTATCCCTTTGTATAAGCACGCATCCCAAACCCGTCTGCGATGCATCGCTAAATATCTGAAACCCTTCTGGCCCGTCCGAAAGTGCAAGGATCGGCGCTGAGACGAGCCATTTCTTCAACTCTTGGAAGCTCGATTCGCAGGCGTCGTTCCACTCGAATGCGACTCCCTTCTGGGTGAGGCGAGTCAGAGGCGATGCAATTTTGGCAAAATCTTTCACGAATCTACGGTAGTAGCCCGCCAAGCCGAGGAAACTTCGGATGTCGCCTGCTGAGGTAGGCCGCTTCCATTCGACTATTGCTTCAATCTTCTTTGGGTCCACCGTGACGCCTTCAGCGGAGACAACGTGCCCAAGGAACGTCACGCTGTTCATCCAGAACTCGTACTTGCTTAGCTTGGCATAGAGTTGATGTTCACGCAGAGTCTGTAGCACCGTCTTTAGTGTTCCACATACTCGTCCTTGCTCTTCGAATATATGAGAATATCGTCGATGAATACAACGACAAATTTGTCTATGAACGGTCGGAACACCCGGTTCATTAGATCCATGAACACGGCAGGAGCGTTGGTCAAGCCGAAAGGCATGACTAGAAATTCGTAGTGACCATATCGGGTTCGGAAGGCGGACTTCGGCACGTCTTTGGACTTGATCTTCAATTGATGGTAGCCTGACCGAAGATCAATCTTAGAAAACACCGTCGCCCCTTGCAGCTGGTCAAACAGATCATCTATTCTCGGTAACGGGTACTTGTTTCGTACCGTGGCTTTGTTGAGTTCCCGATAATCGATGCACAGCCGCATCGATCCATCCTTCTTCCTCACAAACAACACTGGGGCACCCTACGGGGAGACACTAGGGCGAATGTATCCGCGATCTAGCAACTCTTGTAGTTGTGCCTTCAGTTCCTTCAGCTCTGCCGGCGCCATTCGATAGGGTACTTTGGATATCGGTCGGGTGTCCGGGAAGGTGTCGATGCTGAATTCTATCTCTCGGTCCGACGGCATTCCTGGCAACTCGTCTGGGAACACATCAGGAAATTCTGCTACGACTTCAGTCTGGGCCGTGCTTGCAATCTCCGTTCTCGTGTCTCGAACTGATGCTAGGTATCCGCTACACCCGGAATGCAACATACGCCTTGCCGAAATCGCCGATATCACCATTGCCGACTTTGATGCTGCTCCGCACGAATAGGAGAACTCGGTTTCGCCCAGAAGGCGGAACACGACTCTCTTCTCCGCGCACTCGATCATTGCGTGGCATGCACCCAACCAATCCATGCCGAGGATTATATCGTACTCCTTGACGTCGAGGACGATAACTTCCAAGGATAGATTCCTCCCTCCGATGCATATGTAACCGTCCCTACAAATATGAGTGGCAGGCATATCTACTTCCGATGGAGTGCTAACGCTAAGATTCATATCTAAAAGTTGTATAGGTAATTTATTTTCTTTTACAAAGTCGGCAGATATGAAACTATGCGTTGCACCCAAATCGAACAATACTCTAGCAGGCATATTTTTATAGAGTAGTATACCTGTCACGACAGTGTCGGACGCATAGGCTTCGTCCCGTGTTAGTGCGTAGACTCGGCCTTGCGCCCCTTGGCGATTTTGTGGGTTCACGGGCACTGCGTTTGCGCCGTGGGCGGGAGGCGCCCTGTTCTGGTTCTGGACGTCCCTTGGTGGATGTTGGTTTGCCCTCCCCATTCGACAATCTATCGCCTTGTGACCTAGCTGGCCACACTTGAAGCATCCTCCTCGACAATCGACCGCCAAATATCCCATCTTGCCGCAGCGATGGCAACGTACGCCTGGGTGAGGCCCCCGATACTCGGTCGTGTTCTGGCGCTTTGGCACACCAGATCCTCCCGCGTCGTTAGGACGCTTGTTGAAGTTGTTGCGGATGCTTGATCCGCCCTTCTGCGACGCTCGACCGAAGACCCGCTCCATATCAATAGCGGCGTTATATGATTCCATGTACGTCTGGCATCTCTGGTTCATGACGTCCCGACGCAAATCTTCGTTCAGGCCTTGCTGGAAGCGCTCGCACCACGCCTCCGCATTCGGCAGAAAAGCCCCGGTAAACTTTGCTAGCTTCGCGAACTTCGCATCGTAGTCTTCAACGGACAAGTTTCCTTGCTTCAAGGACATGAATTCCTCTTTCTTCTGTCGACGAAGAGCACGAGGAATGTATTGCTCGAGGAAGGCCCGTTTGCACGTCTCCCACGAGATCTTGGCGCTGGGTTGGACCCTTGGAGTTCCTGTTTCTTTGCCTCCCACCAGTCGTAGGCCCTCAAGTTGAGCTGCAACGCTGCGCACCCGACTTTCTTGGACCCCTTGATGTTGAGGAGAGTGAACAGACTCTCAATCTTCACTAGCCACCCTATGACTTCGTCAGGTTCTGCTCGACCGTTGAAGTCCGGCGGGTTCATTTTCTTAAACTTGGTCATCTTGAGCAGGGAGGAGGAAGACACATGTTTTGTCTTTTCGGCTTGCACTTCTTCCTCGGACATGATGGTCGTCGAGTTCTGTTGCGTCGCTATGGTGCTCACGATCCTGGTCAGGGCGTCCATTTGCTTTTGTTGGGCGCTGACTTGGGCCTGGATCTGTTCCTGCAGCTGTCGTTGCTGCGTCTCTGACTGACGTTGTTGGAGTTCCATGAGGCGTAGTAGTCGCTCCATGGCAGATTCGCTAGGCGTCGTACCTTCGGTGCTATCCGTGCTAATCAATATGGGGACACCCAGTCTTTCCGTCATTCCTACAAAATTGAGCAAACCCGTTAGTATTCTCAAAATATCTACGGGCTTATATGTATGGAACGATTATTTCAGGCCGCATATGTCGAAAAGTATAGTTTTTAAAAAATCGCAACGGCATCATCTAAAGAAAGTATTTTGGAAGGTCCGAGGTGTGAACCGTGCTCTGATACCAACTTGTCACGCCCCGACTCGCCGAATCGGTCGCCATCGCCTTGACTCGATATAAATCGATCCCCACGGGTCGGGACGTAATGCCGTGCAAGTCTGAATGGACTTGCACAAGGCAAGGATGTGTAATTTGGAAATTCCTTTTTGACTCGACGCATTGAAATTTAACAGTACAGAGAGTTGAAAACATAGCATAGGAAGAAACTTAGCTTTTCATTCATAAGCTTGCAAAATATGTGCAAGGTCATTTGTACATTACATATGCCGTTGCAGCTACATCTTTGAAATAAGAAAAGAAAACTATCGACAAGCTCGCCTTGAAATAATCCTCGGCGTTCCATACATTCATGCCCTTTATACATTTGAACAAAAACCTTCGGTCTGAATTGGGCATCAAAATACTTCAAAATAGGAGAGCTTCGTGCCGCCTCCCGTTCTTCAGCTCCAGCTTAGTCTCGAGCTCCCGCAGCACGCTCGTTACCTGGAGAGTTGGGGGTTAGCACACTTACTAGTGGATGGGACGAACCCACTCGTCTAAACCGACACTGCTTATTAAGGATTCAGGCATACGAAGTGATCTTTCTATTTATAACTATATGAGTTGCAGTTCATATCGAAGGCACATTTTAAACGATAACAACATAACCCATTTAAGAGCATTCTTACCACGGCCGTGCTCCTTTCCTGCACAAAATATACATGATACTTACCACCTGCACAAGACAATAGGTGAGCATGCAGACTATCCTATATGCGGTCATTGGTGATATCGACACCATGAAGGACGATTACGTAGCCTTGCGACGTGCCCTCCAGTCCAGGTAGAGAGCCTAACTGGAGGTCTCGCAATGCCTCGCGCCGGAGCACGATTTCCATAATTTTCTTCTAGGCCGATTCGGTCCCAGGGCCCCGGGTACCGTCTCGAGGAAAGCTCACCTTGTGCACAAGTCGTCCTTGACCATGCGAATGTATGAACAGTTTAATATGTATGAAGTAAATTGCATAGCGTAACCATTATCAAATCACATAATCATTCCTACTCGCGCAAGGGTCCTTTCCCCCGAAACCGTACGTTCTGATTTAGTATCCCGTAGGCACCAAATTCTCCGAGGCATGATGTACCGCCACCAAGGTTTTCATAGTTGTGTTTTACATGGCATAAAGTATATTCTATCTCTTTCTTAGGACTTTATCTTTTCTCTACTCAGTGTGAACTTATCGATTCAGAGTTAACTTTTCTAGGTTGATATATTATCCCGAGCTCTTGATCTTAGTGGCAAGCATACATCCCGTTAGCATCATCGATTTGAACGTTGAACTTTAAGAATTTAGTTGGCGGGAAGGAGTAGAAAAGAAGGGGCCGAAGAACCACCCACCTAAGGAGATTGTGCCGAGACTAGGAGAACGCTTCACGACGGTCAAGCGTCAGTTACACGAACTCCTGCAATGGCACGAGCATCGAATTA
The DNA here is from genome assembly GCA_029216955.1 of Iris pallida. NCBI lineage: Eukaryota > Viridiplantae > Streptophyta > Magnoliopsida > Asparagales > Iridaceae > Iris > Iris pallida. Next base: position 809,254 of record JANAVB010020200.1, on the reverse strand, counting down.
GAACCCTTCCTTCAATCCTTCCTTCGAAATTCCCAAAGACGCATTCAGAAATCGACGCGAAAGCACACTATCAAATCCACGCAACAATTCGTTCAGAAAGCCAAGAAAACCAATAAAACCAACGGCAGACGGTTGCGTCGCTCCCTTTAGAGTTCCTTCGCCAAGACGCTGCCTACCGCATCTAGGACTCATTCCAACAGTAGTCGATCCATTAGTTGGAACGGTACTCATATCACTCGTCCAAATCGATTTTATTGATGCCATAATTTTTGTATACCAAACTCGTCGCCGAGTCAGACTAGCCATCTATGTTTCCGACCATGTCTGACTTGGTACGAGCCTATTACATAGTGCTTCACCCCAACGGGAGCGGGGCACTACAGTGATCGTACCGAAAAGCCAATCCAAGGTTGGATCACCCCTGAGCAGTAGACTGCAATGAAGGGTCGATTCGACGAGCCAAGGTACAAGAAAAATTCTGAGAAGGCCAAGGCGGCTAGGAAGCAGGGTCAAAGTGGTACGGTGGGTCGATTCCGATGACGGAACATTTTCGTCGTTTGGTATTTTTTTATTTCAGAAATATTATTTTAATACAACTCCGATAAATTAGTAAAAGGTGATATATTTAATTACAGGTAAGGAGGGATGATGACGCCAATATGGTGACTGTCTTCCTGGCCACACATCGGAAGGACGGAAAGCTTATTGACGAAAGGACGGAGCAGGCCTATGTAAGTATTACAATTATATTTATTAATTTTAATACTTCGTGTTAGTTTTGATATAACTTAGTAAATATGCATGCAAATAGATATTCATGTAGTTAGTAATAATAAGTACATTAGACATTAGAAGTTATAGAGTATCCATGCTTTCTAGGCTGAGTTTGAACGGCTTAAGGAGCGGACAGCTGCTAGTGGACATGCTGCGAAAGAGGTCGGTACTTCCTCGCAGCCCGCTCCAGCTCCGTCGGAGGACGAGCTGTGGGTTACTGCCTCTGGTGGTCTCCACAGGGATACGTACTACGGTACGAGATCCTATGGCGCCCTAGTTGCGACACAATCCTCTAGGGCCTCCCATGCTAGTGTGCATGGTCCACAGCCCTCCTAGGAGTCTGCCCGAGTCCAGCAGATGGTGGAGTTTGTCCGTGACAAGTTGCTACGACGGATCCAGGGGCAGCACCAGACGGACGATGTTGCGCTTATAGCACGATTGGATACGTTCGACCGCAGCATTATGGAGCTCAGGGATGTGACTGAGAGGACGGAGCGGGGCGTCACTGATCTTAGAGTGTCGACCGAGCGCAGCGTGACGGATCTGCAGGCATCACAGCTGTCCATGGGCGAGAGGCTCACGTTGATGCAGGATTCGATGGTTGATAGCAGTACGAGGCTGTTATCTACCATGCATTCCTACCACGAGCGACTAGCAGCGTTGGAGCGTTATTGTCCTCTGGGTGCGCCTTCATCGTCGTCGACTCCGCCGGCGTCACTACCTCCGACTCCACCGACGTCACTACCTTCTTCATCGGTGACGATTTCAAGGGAGGAGTACGAGATGTTTCTATCCTTGAGGCGTGGCGGTGCCCCTCCTCCAGATCCGCAGTAGTCCGAGTTAGGACCTTTTTTTAGTGTTTGTTTATCTTGTTTCAGTATTGGTTGTGGATTATTTGTTTGTGTAGACTTTCATTATTGGTTGTGGATTCATGTGGATATTGATTGTATACTTTGGATCGACGATTACCGACTTTGGATATTTTACTCTTTTCGACTTTTACTCTTGTTTGTGTAGATACATATGTATATTGTGATGTACCGGTGTTGAATGTTCCACCGAAGGGGTCGGCGAACCCAGGATGAAAATGTGCTTTTGTGTATTTATTTTTATTTATTAAACTGCAGGAAGAAAATGTGATTCTGTGGACATTCTGTATTTTATTTTTTTTATTTTTTTTTGCATTTTAGCGACGTTTAGCGACGTTTACCGACGTCTATCTGCGTCGCTAAACGTCAGTAAACGACGCTAAATTACCAGGTATAGCGACGTTTACACCGACCCATTTTCCCTCTTCTACAGAGTCGGTAAAAGTCGGTAAAAAGTAGCATACGTCGCTAAATTCACCGACGTTGACCGACATCAGAGAGACGTCGCCATTTTTTCGACGTGGTGTCGGTGAACGTCGGTGATTAGCGACGTTTATTTCACGTCGGTAATGACGACGATTACCGACGTTTTGCCTGTCAGCGACATGGCTTTCCGCGACCACAGGAAAACGTCGGTAAATACGATTAGCTACGTTTTTGTCATTTTAGCGGCGCTTTCTGGCGTTGCTAATATGACCTATTCTGGTAGTGGTGGTACTTGGACTGATTGCCTAGCTAATTTAATCGTGAAAACCAGTATAAGTTTCTTCTTGTGGAATGTTGAAAACCAGAGTAAAAGTTTCTTCTTGTGGAATGTTATAGAAGTATACTTGAAATTGCTTAATTTTGAGAAACTTCTTTATAGGTAGATGTTAAACTTCTTTATAAGTAGATGTTGAACTTAGATACCAAATATGTTATTGTCATTGTCACCGTATGAAAAGTTTTAGAAACATTTGACTGGTTTATGGTTTATGTTCTAATGCTGGATGCATCTGAGTTCTCAATAGTTTCTTTTTTTCTTTTATGCTCAACTGTGTAAATTTTATTGAAATTATTTATTCACTGTTAAATCAGTTATTTGACGAACTAATAGACTGGCCAGAACATAAGAAGATTTCACTTATTAATGCCGAATGCACATACAGCTTGTGGTAAACTCCACAGCATCTCCAAATATTTGATTCTGGTTGGCTACATTGGAGCGGCTGAGCGCGTGAGCAATATTTTGATATTGAGGGATCTGAAGGATTTTGAGGAATGCAAGAGCACACACATTTCCTTCATTTGACTGCAGCAATATCTTTCAAGAACTTACTGCCCAGATATTCCTTCCTCCACTCTAAATATAAGAAAGAAACCCATTTAAACAGACAATGGCAGAAAACGTCTAATTAAAGCAAGAACAATTATACAGTTAACAAAAAATAAAGGATTGGTATAACTTACATGAGAAATTACCAACATGTCACGTCAGCTGCCACATCAACATGTCACGTCAGCTGCCAGGTAAGGAGGGACGGTTTGGAGGTACAATTTGGAGGGACAAATAGCATTATATATATATATATATATATATATATATATATATATATATATATATATATATATATAAGCGGATCAAAAGCGTCCCTTAGAAAATCCCCTAAAAAAAAACCTCACTCTAATCCGTAATTTAACATTAATATTAATGTTAATATTAATGTTAATGTTAATATTAATGTTAATATTAACATTAAATACTAAAAATTAATATTAAACTTAACATTAAAATTAATATTAACATTAACATTAACATTAATATTAACATTAACATTAACATTAACATTAACATTAATATTAACATTAACATTAACATTAAAATTAATATAAAAAAATAAAAAAATAATATTAACATTAATATTAATATTAACATAATATTAACATTAACATTAATATTAACATTATATTAACATTAATATTACGAATTAGAGTGGGGGGGGGGGGGGGGGGGGGGGGGGGGGGGGGGGGGGGGGGGGTTAGGGGGTTTTCTAAGGGGGGCTTTTGATCCGCTCCAATATAGGGAGCGGATCAAAAGCCCCCCTTAGAAAAAACTCCATCACTCTAATTCGTAATATTAATGTTAATATTAATGTTAATATTAATTTTTTACATTTTTTATATTAATGTTAATGTTAATATTAATGTTAATGTCAATGTTAATATAATTTGATGTTAAGTTTAATGTTAATTTTAGTATTTAATGTTAATATTACATTAATATTAACATTAATATTAATATTAACATTAATATTAACATTAAATTATGGATTAGAGTGAGAAAAATTTTTAGGGAGTTTTTTAAGGGAACTTTTGATCCGCTTTCATATGTATATATAATGTGTGTGGAAATGATCATGCGGCCCAAGTGGTCAGGAATTATATATATATAATATATATATATAATATATATATATATATATATATATATATATATATATATATATATATATATATATATATGCAAAATGACCTCTAGCCTAGTGGTTAAGAGGGATGCATGCGGCCCAAGTGGTCGGGAGTTCGAGCCCCAGTAGAGACGAGTTCGCCACAATTAACCATTGTTTATATATATATATATATATATATATATATATATATATATATATATATATATATAATATATATTCGGAACAAACATGTGAAACAAAAGTATAAATAGTAGTATTCATTTGTGAAAAATGTTACATCTAAGATGAAATGCGAATCCGTTTTATTAATTGAGACAGTTCTGTCACTTAGATCTTTTAATTTGATCAATGCATTCCCATACCGATAACGTGATTTCAAATCAATTGTTCAACTTGCCTTTCTTATGTTTCAGATTGGGCCTTAAAGGAATTCATACACAAGTTAGTCATAAGCTAGATATTGGACAAAAATGTGCCAAGTTTAATACCAAATCCGTACAAATTATCATAATCACATGTAGCATATATGTCTGTTTTGCAAATTTAGCCCGATTCATGAAACATGCTCCATCAAATATACATTAACATTTAGACATAATATTAACATTAATATTAACATTAACATTAATATTAATATTAACATTAACATTAACATGAAAAATATTTGGATAATTAATTTTTTGGGTTAAAATTTATGTTAGATGACATATAATATTATTTACATGTCACGTCAACTGTCACGTAAGGAGGGATAGTTTGGAGGGTTAATTTGGAGGTACGAATAGCATTACTCAATACAAATATATACACAGCAGGAAAAATAAAACGGATCGGGTCCCAATGAATTGGGTTCTCGAATACACGACTGCCCAAGCCAAACATCTTGGATTTCAGAGGCCCCCGGGTTTTCCAAGTCAATTTTGCAGGAGCCCATAATTTCCACTATCATTTAGTTTTTTTTACATTGACCTAGCTGAAAATTCTCCCGAAGATATCCTCCGGACAACGGTTCAAAGAAGTCTGACGCAATGTGCTTGCAAAGTTTTGAAATTCCTCACTGACATCATTAGTTATAGCTCTATTGAATTTAGGGCGCCAATACCATACGTTGTTGTCCCAAAGCCCTAGTGTTGAGGCCAAAAAAACTACTAAGAAACACATGAAATATTTAGAATATACATAAATGTATAAAAAATATTTTTTCTAAAATTTGTCAATATTGTTCGATACCACTGATTTCGATACTCATAGGAAGGTTCTGATGCCGATTCCGATACCTCGAACCTTGATATAGAAATTTTCATTAGCAGAGGATATGGCTCACATGTGCCTTTGCAATTGCGATTCCAAGGTTGATCAACCTGAAGAAGTTGGCAATTAAACAAGATGAGACTACAGTAACTCAGTAAAGTTTCTGATAGCCATCCGTAGGTAAGAGCTCATACACTAATCAACTGAAGGCTCTAGCTCAAGGATTCACATTAATGAGCAAAATTGAAGTGGCACATATAAAACCTTAAAAATTGTTTCTTAAAACGGGGATAAGGAAAAAACGAACTCAACCGAGAGGAGAGGTATACCTCCCTGACTAGACGGACGGTCTGGAGATCGAACCGCAGAGGAGGTGTGAATGTGAGTATCAAAACTGGAGATAGTAGACCTAAAAGATATACAACACAACGTGTACAAAAATTTCGTTCGTTATACCAGGCATCACAAATTCCACCATGAGCACCAGCTGCCAAAGGTGGGAGTCTGTTTCAAACATATCAACTGCAGCAATACCTTTCACCATATAAAGCCTTTTCGTTCTCTATACGTCGAGAAGATCGACACATCTGACCTCTACCAAACCAACACTGTCTGCAAAATATGCATGATCCAGCGGCTGAAGTCTAACAAAGCGAAGTCTTACATCACAGATCTGATCAAGCTGCATACATCATACGTACAGACCCTCCCGCCCAGGCACAGTCCTTTCTCACGCGCACGGTTAGCCCTACCGCCACCACTAAACCTCCCTTCACCGGAGGCACAAAAGTCGGGATGAGCCATCGATCAATATAAGCTCCCCATTCACAAATATCTTTGAAATTGATAAATGAAAGGTCTCATGAACCTGCTAAACAGTCGAGAGTACATGCATACATCCCTAAAAGCATAAGCATACACTTGTACAGACACTCATACATAGACAATGTATTACCCATATTTCGTAAACATAACATAAAGAAAAACCCATCAGCAAACTCCACTGGTCTTCTTCCTATCCACCATGTTCCTCCAGTATGTTGTGATCTCCCTCTCCATCTCCGTCGCACTCTCCTTCTTAGCCACCACCCCGTAGTTACTCTTCTCACCAATCACAGAAGCAACCTTCAGACCCTCCATCTCTACCAAGACCTTACCAAGGTCCATAACCAGGCGCTCTGCGAGGCTCCTGCTGAAGTCCTCTCTGATTACCACACGAAGTATCTCTACATGCTCTGCATCCGGGGGCATAGTGTATGCCGGGATGATCCACCCAAACCTCCTCATACTCTCTGATATCTCGAATACAGTGTGCTTGCTGCTGTCCTTGAGGGCGAAGGCAACAAGGGGGATGCCGACATCCTTGGATAGCACTTCAAACTTGCCCGTCTTTTCTATGCCTTCCTTCAGAGCATTTGTGTTCTCCCTGCAATTCTCCATGATCTTCTTGTATCCCTATCCACATTAAGAAAATAATCAGCCGCTTACTCCGAAGGATTAGGTCTTTAAACCACTAGGAAGTGAAGAAAATGTAGAAAAGCTTATGATCATATTATAATGAAAGGACTGATGCTTCATGCCCGTGAATATTGAAGCACGTAGACGAAGGGTTACCCGAGTTACTTGCATAAAAGAAAAGTGAATTTACGGGTTACTGCTGCAGCAAATCTCGTCTGCCTTAAAAGTGTATAAAACTAGCGTGTCTATACTGAAAAACATTGTCAAGCAATAGATAGTCTCGAACATATTTTGAACTACTAATAAATTGTCCACATCATGTCATAATGAAATGCAACTGGATGTTAGCAGAAATGTAAAGATACTGTTGATTTTTTGCTTCTTGTTGTTGGTATTTTGCTTTAGAAATTAGAAAGATAGTCCCACATTGGAAAAACCAAATGGATTGTATCTCTAAATAAAACTTCGCTTATGTTGAGAGATCACATGAAGTGTGGAGAGGCATATGAGTGCCATGTGAGAGCATTTTTCTAGTGGAAAGAAGCTAAACCAACAAAGAAGCAATAATGTTTTTTGTCATGCTCATGGGATTATTTTCCTATGGAGCTAAGACTCGGAATTGGGCACAAAATGGCATTTTGTTGGCACACTTTGCACTTAGCATCGACGCATAGCTGACGGGCTAAGGGGGCTAAAAGGGCGCAGGCGGCTCATGATGTGGCTGATTGGAAGATTTGAACGGCTATGAAAAGATTGAATCAATTATCGGATCAATATTTTGTAGGATTTGAATTTAATTCATTCAAATCTTTCCATTATTCTCCACTATCTTTTCGCAATCAGTTACGCCAGGATTAGGATTAGGGTTTCGGCCCTTCTCTATAAATACTCTCTTCGTGTCTTCATTAAGGACTTACGCTAAAATAAAGAGACGAAGAGAGCTGTGCCGCCATTGCCTTCAGAGTCCATTCGAGTTCTTCGAGTTCGAGAAAGGAGGGTGACAGCGAGCGTTCCAGAAATTTTTTCGAACTTGCTGGTTCCTGGAAGCAGATCGCAATAAAGCGAATCTTGCTTTGAGCAACAGTGATCTTTATCACCCCAGCAAAGTCGTTGCATCAACTCCGGTTGAGAACGATCAGCAGAATTGCGGTGATATTTATTTCGTCTGCTAAGTTGCTTTTATCCATCTCTCTTTCTAAGAGATCGAGATTTCCATCAAACAATCTGTTTTGGAAATAACTATCTCAAAGTAAGATTCAGATCTGATGGAGAACAACCGTGCACAACTTCTCGATACAAGTTTTAAACTTGAGAAGTTTGACGTAGAGCATTTCAACGTCTGGAAGAGAAAAGTCAACATTAATCTTCAACTCATGAGCGTCGACTATGTGTTGACAGACCCTGAGCCTTGGATTCCAGAGGGTGAAAATGCTCGAAGGGTTGCTGAAGCCACGGCTTTGCAGTCGAAGTGGAGACGGGATAACAACCTCTGCAAGTTGTTGATCCAGAACTCGATGGAGGACTCTCTTGCGGAGTCATACAGCAAGACGGTCAATGCAAAGGACGTCTGGGAGCCTGTAGAGAATCTCTACAAGGCAGATGAGAACAGAAACAAGATCCACGTGACCGAAAAGGTTTGGAGGATGTGGTTTGAGGACAACAAAACCATGTTGCCTCAAGTCAAGGAGTTCCTCAAATTACGTCAGAAGCTGGCGGATGACGGCATGCCCTTGGTCGATACTTTTGCCGTCGGGGGTATTGTCGCCAAGCTCCCACCTGGGTAGAGCAACTTCATCGCGGACATGCCCCGCAAGAAGATGGAAGTGGTTCTGGAACGCCTCTTGCACTGGATACATGTTGAAGACGAGTTGAGGGCAACTCAAAGTGGACGCCTTGTCCAAGCAGATGGCTAAGGCGAACATGGTGCAAGGAGGAAATTCTAAAGGGAAGCAGAAGGCTCCCTACCAAAAGAAGAAAGACGTTCACCATCTGAAGGTGAAGTCGGCTCAGTTCAAGCCCAAGTCCAAAGAACCTGGGACTTGTTTCAACTGTAACAAGAAAGACCACTGGAAGAGAGACTGCAAAGGAAAACCAAAACAAAAGGAGCAAGGTGAGGCTAACTTTGTTGCTATGATTGCGCAAGTTGAATCAGCTGGGATTGACACGGACTAGTGGATAGACACTAGAACCTCGTGTTATGTTTGCTCAAAGAAGGAGTGGTTCACCACGTACCAACCGGTTTCTGAGAAGGTTATGGTGGCGAACCAGACACAAGCTGAAGTACTCGGGATCGGGACGGTGGTATTGCAACCGACTTCGAAGAAGTAGCTGACGCTTCAGCATGTGAAGCATGTACCTGTTATAGCCAAGAAACTGGTATCTGGAACCCTGCTCTGCAACGTAGGCTTGAGGATGGACATTAACGTTTGGTCAAGTCGTTATGCCCTATAAAGAAACATACTTCGGGAAGGCCTTTTGTATCGAAGGGATGTTCAAACTTCAACGTGTAACTCCTATGGAGATAGTCAATGCAGTTTCTTCTTCTGCTTATTCTCTTGAGTTGTGGCATAATAGACTAGGACATGTTCATTGTAAAAGAATAAACAAGATGTCTAGTCTATGGCTTATCTCCAAATGTGGGGGTAAGGAGTTAGAGAAGTACGAGGTCTGTGCGCAGACGAAGATCACAAGAAAATCGTTCAAGCGGATAAATCGAAGTACAGATCTTCTGGAGTCGGTGCATTCAGATATCTGTGACTTCAAACAGTTCTCCACAAAGGCCGGGATGAAGTATTTCATTACTTTCATCGACGACTTCTCAAAGTACGCGTCCGTTTACCTGCTCAAGTCTAAAGATGAAGCGTTTGAGAAGTTAAGGACTTCAAGGCTGAAGCCGAGCGTCAAACCGGACAACAACCCAAGAGACTCAGAAGTGATCGAGGTGATGAGTATGTCTCATGAATTCGTATCGTTCTGCAGAGAACATGAAATTATCAACGAGACAACTGCTCCGTACTCAATCAAATGGTGTTGCAGAAAAAAGAACAGAACGTTAACAGACATGATGAACTCAATGCTATTGACTGCGGGTCTTCCAAATTGCTTCTGGGGTGAAGCAATGCTTACGGCTACGTTCATATTGAACAGAGTGTCGCATGGAAGTCACGCCTCATGAACTCTGGTTCAAGGTCAGACCCAACTTGAATGTCATTCGAGTGTGGGGGTGTCTGGCGTACGTGAAGCTTCCGAATTTGAAGATTCAGAAGCTGGAAACAAGGACTACGAATACTATATTCCTCGGTTATGCTGATAAGAGTGATACTCGGAGGTTCCTTGATATTGAGTCGAATCATGACATTTCGGAGAACAATGTGAGTGCACAGGAGGCTCAAGTTCCTTACGAAGAGGTAGTCCAAGAAGATGTTGCTGCAAAAACAACAATTGAACCAGAACTCGCAGAACCTGTATCTAAGCGAGTGAAGAGACAGGACTTCAGAGAGAATTTCGTCACCTATCATGTGGAAGCAGACCCTCTTACCTATGTTGAGACGATGAAGACCAGAGATGCGTCTTCTGGAATGAGGCTATTAATGATGAGTACGACTCGATAACCTCTAACAACACGTGGGTGTTGGTCGATCTGCCTGAAGGAGCAAAACCAATCGGATGTAAATAGATCTTCAAGAAAAAGAAGGCCGATGGAACTGTTGACAAGTTCAAGGCAAGATTAGTTGCCAAGGGGTTTTCTCATAAGCAGCGGATCGATTATTTCGTCACATGCTCCAGTAGCGCGGATGACGACCATCAGGATGTTGATTGCTCTGAGCGCAATTCACAAGCTGGTAATTCATCAGACGGATGTTAAGACCACTTTCCTGAATGGTGAATTTATCGAAAAGATTTACATGCAACAGCCAGAAGGATTTGTCGTCAAGGGCCTCGAAGACAAAGTCTGTATGTTGGTAAAATCTCTGTATGGTCTGAAGCAAGCTCCCAAGATGTGGCATAAGAAGTTTGATAAAGTCATAAGATCAAACGGCTACATGGTCAGCGAGACAGACAAATGTGTGTACACAAAGTTTGCTGATGGGAGAGGAGTTGTCGTTTGTCTCTACGTGGACGACATACTAATTTTGGGTACAGATCTAGCAAGTGTCACCGATACAAAGAAGTTCTTCTCATCTAAGTTCAGCATAAAGGACTTAGGATAAGCTGCTGTTATCCTGGGGATAAAGATAATTCGGACGGAAACTGGAGTGGCATTGTTACAGTCTCATTACATTGAGAAGATGCTCACACGCTATGGGTATCAGGATCTTCCAGGAATTGATACGCCGTATAGGTGTGACAAGAAGCTGAAGCCAAATTCAAGGGAAAGCGTCAGGCAGTTGGAGTACTCAAGCGTCATTGGGAGTTTGATGTATGCGACTACTGCCACAAGACCTGAAATAGCTTTTGCCGTGGGGATGATGAGTCGGTTCACGAGCAATTCAGGTGTGGAGCACTGGAAAGCTGTGAAGAGGGTTATGAGATACCTCAAAAGGACTCAGAAGTATGCACTGCACTACTGTGGAGATCCAAAGGTAGTGGAAGGCTTCAGTGATGCAAACTGGTGCTCAGAAGTAGAGAGTGAAAGGTCGACAGGAGGATATGTATTCTCCATAGGTGGAGCTGCTATATCGTAGAAGTCGAAGAAACAGACTAGGTTGTCTCGTTCTTCTATGGAATCTAAGTTCTATGCACTGACGGCTACAGCAGATGAAGCATAATAGTTTCAGGAGCTCATGTATGATCTTTCAATGGTTAGTGCGCAGATACCGACGGTACCGATATACTGCGACAACCAGGCGACTGCAGCGATGGCATCAAATAACCTCTTCAATGGGAAGAAGAGGACTGTGCGCCTAAGGCACAGGACGATAAATGATCTTATTAAAAGAAGTCATTACCATAGTTGATGTTTGGAGTCGGAAGAATCTGGCACATCCGTTCACCAAAGGTCTCAAGCGTCGGCTGGTTGAAGACACAGCAGGTAAGATGGGCTTGAAGACACTGATATTGTGTCTTTGTAATTCTACTACAAAGCTTTATGCTATTAGTTCAAAGAGAAATATACTAGGAATTTAGCTTTTAGTTCAAAAAAGGACCATTTGACTGGAAGAATATCAGGAGCAGTGGACAATCCTTTTGGATGTTGCGGGGTTATGAACCCAGAACCACTGTTGTCTACTAATTGTTCTTTACAAAGAACAAAGTCCTGTGGGAGGATGGCTTGGAAGCCTTAATGAGCTCTCGGACATCTGGGATGTCTGGCATACTTTATAGGAAGTTCGAGTAGCACAGCACTACAAAGGAGCGTAGTACTCCATGCTACAGTGGGATGACACCACATGAGGGTAAAGCCTCGGCTTCGGGCCGTCACAGCGGCGTAGCACCGCACAGAGGCAAGAGGGCCTAATGTTGTATGATGAAGAGTGGTAGGCAGCACTACAAAGAGGCTGGGCCTCATGTTACAGTGGGTGACACCACAGGAGACAGTGCCTCGACTTTACAAGCCATGTCACGGCGGCGTTACACCGCAAAGAAGCAAAAAGCTTCATGCTGGATAGTTTGGCACTACAAAGAGGCTGAGCCTCATGCTACAGGTGGTATGACACCACATGAGACGGTGTCTCGACTTCGGGCTTTGTTATAGCGGTGTAGCACCGCAAGAAAGTAAAACGCTTCATGCCAAAGACTCTTTAAAAGAACTCGCCTAAAGTGTTTGGATAGAGATGTAGGGCGTCTCTTAAGGGAAATCTTGTACACACCAAAGATACATACACTGAAACCATGCTGGTACAGGCCTTTAATGTGCAGCCAGAAGCGCAGTTGATGTCATTATGTGAGTGGAAAGAATTACAGTTATGATGCAGAATTCAAGGCTTAATCCATTCTTTTATCATGCTGTCATTTAACCCATGCGGAAAGATTCAAGTCGTAGCGACATCTATCCTAATGCATGATAGACAGTCACTGTGGGGAACGCTCAACCCATATATAGAGATATGTGGATGTTTGTTGGTGTTTTTGCATCTTGTTGTTGGTGTTTTGCTTTAGAAACTAGCAAGATAGTCCCACATTGGAAAAAAAAATCAAATGGATGGTATTTCTATATAAAACTTTGCTTGTGTTGAGAGATCACATGAAGTGTGGAGAGGCACATGGGTACCATGTGAGGTATTTTTCTAGTGAAAAGAAGGCTAAACCAACAAAGAAGCATTAGTTTTTTGTTATGCTCATAGGATTATTTCCCTATAGAGCTAAGCCCCGAAGGGGCTTAGCGACTCGGACTCAGACTCAGGCTCAAGGGCGCAAAGTGGCATTTTATTGGCGCACTTTGCACTTAGCACGTCAGCATCGGCGCATGGCGCCTTGGGCGCAGTTGATGCGCTCGTGCGCTCGTCTTCTGCGTGAGTCACATGCGCAGGTGCATGTGCAGTGGCTCGCAGTAGCAGGGCAGTGGAAGCGCAGTGGCTACGCCGTGGCAAGGCAATGGCTGCTCGCTGCTGCGATGCTGGGCGGCTGCGCGCTTGCAGGGCTGCGCTTCTGGACTACTGCACAGCTACATGCAGGCTGAGGGGGCTAAAAGGGCGCAGGCGGCTCATGATGTGGCTGATTAGAAGATTTGAGCGGTTATGGAAAGAAAACTGATTCTGGAACCTCTTCACGCTCATGTCACGTCGAGGTACTGCAGAAAAAAACTGCAAAATTCGATCTAATTTATCGTAATCAGATTGCATCAATTAATCAGATCCATATTTCGTGGGACTTGAATTTAATTCATTCAAATATTTTCATATTCTCTCCTATATTTTCGCAATCAGTTACGGCCATGATTAGGATTAGGGTTTCGGCCATTCTCTATAAATACTCTCTTCGTGCCTTCATTAAGGACTTAACGCTAAAATAAAGAGACGAAGAGAGCTGTGCCGCCATTGCCTTTGGAGTCCATTCGAGTTCTTCGAGTTTGAGAAAGGAGGTGTAACGCCCCAGAACCAAAATACTGGAGAGCGGGGGCATACATAGCCAGCTACGTATATTGAAATGGAAACCTCGCTATACGGTCACGGCTGTCTAGATACATGAGGGTTTAACTACAAGCCATCAGTCTCTTATGGTCATGAACAATCCTATTATCTCAATCTCAAGTAAGTAAAAGCAGTTACAAGATGTTAGAACCTCAAATATACAATAGTAAGGCGTCTCATACATTACATATTTGGATGATCATGAAACTAGTCGTACAAAATGTGAAGACTAGCAAGAGATTCAGTCATACATGATTAACCCTAGGATTTGTTAATCATGCTACAGCCCGTAGGCAGACAGTAAGTAAAGTGCAATCGAGCTAACATGTGCTCGTCGGCTAAACGCCTCAAAAGAATATTTTTACAATAAAGTGAGAGAAAAAAAGAAAAACCCACTCGTTGCCTTGGTTACGCCTGGTGGTCACCATCTGGCTGGAAGGTAGGGAGATCCTCTGGAGCTACTCCGGTATCTAGCCATACAAAACCAGCTGGGTCAGATCCCAGAAGAGCAAGTGCCACAAAGAAGACTTCACTTAAGAACTAAAACCAGCAATTAGCACAAAACATAATTATACAATAAAACTGGAGATATGAAAAATCATGATGATATACGATAAGATAACCATGAGACTATTCCGATAACCAAGTTACAACCCTTAAACCAAACAAGAACCGGGATTGTAACCCTTCATCTGAACGGAACTTCGTTTCCCACCATTTACCGATAAAATAAAGCATAAGCAATCAGGTCATGTTACAATCTTGTACAGGATCAGGACAAGACTAGACTGGGTTAGACTCCTTCCAATCAATCACGGCCAAGCAATGGGTACGGCTTGATACTTTAACTAACTAGGGTTATCACAGGCCTAGTTACTAGCAAGATGCAATGAGATTATTCAAACAGCCACAAGCCCTGCAGACCATCCAAGTTATCCAGGTCGAATATCCGTTCATGAAGGGTGCAACACATGATAGTGTGCTGGAAATGTGCCCTGCTCGTCGGCAGGCTATAAGTCCACTTGCGCGCCCAGATAACGGGATTGCATGTAGCTGAAAAATCTCTTCATGACTACTGGATTATTCTAGTTATTAGCCTTAGTCAATTTCAGTAGGTACCCATGACCGTGGTACTCAAGGGTCCCTGCCCTAGACATGATGCGAAACAGTATTGGTTCATTTGTACAAACACAATCGTCCACGGTGTCCAGGCCATTCATTCTTGTCATGTCATGCTAGCCGTCGCAACAGCATTCAATAGTTCCCATCAGGCTTGCTTGTCATGTCATGTCATGTCAATTCACTTGTTATACCGTGCCATGTACAATTATCAGTCCAGTCATGTTAATCAATTCGTGATTATCAAGTTCAGGACAAAAAGGCGTAAGAATATAAAAGGGCAACGAGGTACGCCATAGGGACTCAAGGTCTCTACGCGAGCAAGAGTACGCTAGGCCAAATAGACCCCGAGCGTAAAACAGCTGTACGCGGGCAAAGACCCAAGGATAGGCAGCTCTACGCGAGCAAGAGTGCATGCAAGCAGGATTCTACGCGAGCAAGCGCTCTACGCGGGCAAGCAAGTAGGCACCCCACCCAAGCGGAGTAACCCCTGCGTAGAGTTCGAATGAACTCGGCGTAGAAGCGATTACGCTGGCACGCGAATGCGTGTGCGTAAAGGGTAAATAATACGCGGGCACGTAAAACGTGTGCGTAAAAAGGGGGTAAATGACACGCTGGCACGTAAAACGTGTGCGTATAACTAAAAGCTACGCTAGCACTTAAAACGTGTGCGTAGAACTAAAAGCTACGCTAGCACGTAAAACGTGTACGTAGAACTTCATCTTCTCCCCAAGGCCCGTACAAGCAGGCATAAAAGCTCAAGAAAGCCCATCTCGGTCAAGACTCGATGAAATCCAACCATTCCAAAACCATACTTGCGTAACATCAGAATGTCTGTCACATGGAACTCTCAGTTTTCGAAAACAAGCCAGTTTAGTAGATCAAAACCATGAGAATGAAAGAATGCTAAAACCTAGATCTACAAAAATCTATGCATCAAAATGAGAAAAGCCAAGTTCTAAAGTAGTTTAAAATCAGGCAAGGAAGCTAAATGATCCATAAAAGCATGGTGTTCTCTTGTGACAGCAAGTTGCACTTGCCTACGGTGGTGTGGGTGGAGAAGGAGATGAGGAAGAAGAAGAGAAGAGGAGTAAATGAGTAATGAATGAAGAGAGAGAATGGTTGTTGGGTTAATAAATGAGGGAAGGTGGTAGGTAGGGATTTGCATATCAACCCAAACCAAGCCCAACCAAGCCGAACCCAACCAAACCCAATGCAGGCCAAGGCCAGGATAAACCACATGAACCAGGAAATGCTAATTAACCGATGCCAATGCAAAACCCAAGACTAGCCAGTCAAGACAAGTCGAACCAGGATGAACCTAAAATAAACCAAGGCAAGATTAAACCAGGATCAAGCTAAGCAAGACAAGTCTAATTACGAGTCGGAATTTCGTACACGTATACCAAAATACGTAATACGAACTACGGACGTTACAACTCTACCCACCTTAAAAGAATTCCGTCCTCGGAATTTAATTAAGAGGTTAGAGATGCAAGGACGAGCTATACTAAGCAATCAATCAAACAATCAATCATACAAGCAAGGAATCGAAGGCACGAGGCATAAGGAAGACATTATACCTCACGAGTCAAACAGGTCGGGATATCGCGATCGGATATCATCTTCACGCTCCCACGTTGACTCACCTAGAGAGTGATGACCCCAAGCAACACGGACTAAACTAATAGTCTTGTTCTTGAGTATCTTCTCTCCGGTCTAATATGGATACGGGTCTCTCCTCATACGAAAGGTTGGTACCAACAACCAATTCCGAATGATTAAGGACATGACTCGGATCCGGGATATACCGTCGCAATTGAGATACATGGAAGACATTATGCACCTCACGCAACGACGGCGGAAGAGCGAGACGATAGGACACGTCTCCTACTCGTTCGAGGATATCGAACAGCCCTATATACCTAGGACTAAGCTTTTCCTGTACGCCAAAACGAATGACGCCACGGTTAGTCGAGATCCTAAGGAATACATGGTCGCTGACAAAAAATTCAAGGGGACGTCGATAAGAATCGGCCCAACGACGCTGGCGATCTTGTACAACTCGAAGATGATCTCTGACTTGTCTGACCACCTCAATAGTCCGGGTTACCATCTCGGGACCAAGCATTTGCCTTTCGCCGATATCATCCCAAACTAAAGGAGATCTGCACTTCCTGCCGTACAAGGCCTCGAAGGGTTCCACCTGGATACTGGCCTGGAAAATGTTATTGTACGAGAACTCCACCAGGTGCAGGTAATCCTCCCACGAACCACCGAAGTCGAGTGTACAAGATCTCACCATATCTTCCAAGGTTCGTATGGTACGCTCTGACTGACCATCTGTCTGCGGATGATAAGCTGAGCTGAACTGGAGGTGAGTTCCCAAACTCTCTTGCAGACTGCGCCAAAAGTGCGACGTAAATCTTGAATCTCTGTCCGAGGTGATACTGATTGGAACACCGTAAAATCTGACAATCTGCCCGAGGTACATCTCTGCTAGCTGAGCCGTCGACTGACCAACTCTGAACGGAAGAAAGTGAGCCACCTTCGTGAGTCTGTCTATAATAACCCAAATAGCATCTCTACCAGCCGGGGACCTAGGTAATCCAGTCACGTAATCCATGGTTATATGCTCCCACTTCCATTCTGGGATCGGCAAAGGTTGAAAAAGTCCAACCGGTCTCTGATGTTCAGCTTTAACTTGTTGGCAAACCAAACACCGAGAGACAAACCGGACTATCTCCCTCTTCATGCCATTCCACCAAAAGTGCTGGCGGATATCACGGTACATCTTCGTACCGCCCGGATGAATCGAATACTGAGAACTGTGAGCTTCTGCCATGATCTCCTGTCTGATATCTCCACTGGGTACACAAAAACGCCTTCCATGTCGAAGCGTACCGTCCTCATGGACACATAACTCTGGTCTTCGTCCTACCACACACTCTGCTCTGAGTCGCTGAAGCTTGGAATCTGATGACTGAGCTAACCTGATCCTCTCAACTATAGTAGACTGAACTTGCATACTGGCCATCAATGCCACATTGGTAGGAAGGACAACTTCTATACCCATATTCTGAAGATCTGCTAATAACTCTGGCTGTGCTGTTAGAAAATAAGCTCCGGCTCTCCTGCTCAACGCATCTGCTACTACATTGGCCTTCCCTGGGTGATATTGCAGGTTGACATCATAATCTACAAGTAGTTCTAGCCATCTCCTCTGACGCATGTTGAGATCCTTCTGGGTGAACACATACTTCAGGCTCTTGTGGTCGGTGAAAATCTCCACCCTATCTCCATACAAGTAGTGTCTCCAAAGCTCAAGTGCAAACACTACTGCTGCCAATTCCAAGTCGTGGGTTGAATAATTCCTCTCATGATCACGAAGTTGGCGTGACGCATAAGCTATCACCTTCCCATGCTGCATCAAAATACATCATAAACCTCTGCCTGAAGCATCACAATATACTGAAAATCCTTCGGTCCCATCTGGAAGTGTGAGAATAGGTGCCGTCATCAAGCCTCGCTTCAACTTCTCAAAAGAATCCTGACATTCTGTTGTCCAGGCAAACTACGTATCCTTGCGGGTCAACTGGGTCATAGGTGCTGAAATCCGAGTAAAATCTGAAACAAATCGCCGGTAGTAGCCGGCCAAGCCAAGAAAACTGCGAACTTCTGCAACGGTACTGGGTACTGGCCACGTCTCAATAGCCACGATTTTCTGGGGATCCACTTCTACTCCTCCTCTGGTGATGATATGACCCAAGTATGAAATGCGATCGAGCCAGAACTCGCATTTACTGAACTTGGCATATAACTGGTGCTCTCTGAGAATCTGGAGGACAATTCTGAGATGCTGCTCATGCTCCGCTTCACTCTTGCTGTAGACCAGGATATCATCTATAAACACAATCACGAACTGATCCAAGTATGGTATGAAAATGCGATTCATGAGGTCCATGAATACAGTCGGCGCATTGGTTGCTCTAAATGGCATAACTAGGAACTCCCAATGCCCATATCTAGATCTGAAAGCCATCTTCGGGATGTCCTGCTCTCTGACTCTGATCTGGTGGTATCCTGACCGCAAGTCGATCTTCGAGAATACTGCTGCCCCCTTGAGTTGATCAAACAAGTCATCTATCCTCGGTAGAGGATATTTGTTCTTGATTGTCACTGAGTTCAAGGTACGATAATCTACACATAATCTGGACGTACCATCCTTCTTTTTCACAAGAAGCATCGGGGCTCCCCAAGGCGATCCACTTGCACGAATGAATCCCTTGGTCCTGAGTTCTTCAATCATCTTGTATAATATCTCTAACTCTGACGGCGCCATCCTGTAGACTCTCTCCGACACTGGGGCTGTCCGTGGGATCAAGTCGATAGTAAACTCGATCTCTCGCTCTGGCAGCATTCCTGGAAGCTCCTCAGGAAAAACATCTGGAAACTCCTCGACTATCCGGGGTAACTGTATTGCTGCTACTGCCATCCGCAATACTGGAGGAGAAGGTTCAACTTCGCCTCGGGAAAAGAAAAACTCTGGCTCGCCTGGAATGCTAAAAACAACCCTGCCAACATGGCAGTCTATCCTAGCATACTGGTTCCTTAACCAATCCATCCCTAAGACCACATCATAATCGGCCATCGGGAACTCTATCAATCTAGCGGAGAACTCTCTACCGCTAACTACGATCCGACACGAGAAAAACACTCTATCTACTCCCACAAGACCGTTACCAGTAAGTATATTGAGCCTTACTGATAATGACTCGGACTCCAGCCCTATCCGTGTCGAATCGTGCATACATAAATGAATGCGATGCATCAGAATCAAATAATGATGATGCTGGGAAGGAGTTGACGAGAATAGTACCTGCCACTACCTCACCTGGTGCCAATCCTTCTTCTACGGTCAACGCCATCGCCTGACCATGTCCTCTGGGTGCGGGTCCCCTCTGCTGAAAACCTCTCTGTCTGCTCTAAATCAGGGCTTGGACTTGTGCATACTGTTGGGGGTTTTGCTGCTGGAATGCTTGGGACTGAGACGGCAAGGGCCTCGAAAACTGTTGCTGCTGCTGGACTGGTGCTGGTCCTCCCACCGAAGGACTAGTAAAGTTGGACGATGATGAACTACCCCTATTCGGGCAGTTCCCAACCCTGTGGTCCGGTGCTCCACAAACCAAGCACAATCCCTGTGCTCTGCGACATTCTGCCACCACATGTCCTGGCTTCCCACAATGAGTGCAACCCATTGCGGAAGACTGCTTATGCTTCTGTTGGTGGGGAAATGCTGGGGTCCAATGCTGAATCGACGTCACTGAGGCCGCCCGCCTCGGAGTTCAAATTGTCAAAGCCCTAGCTGCCGGGGCTGGTGTTGAAGACTGATTCATATGGCCATGAGATCGCTTCCGACCTCCGGTCCTGTCCACGATCCTCTGGGAGGTATACTCGTGCCTCCTGGCTGCTCTCAATACCGCATCAAAATTCTGATGCTCAAACTGCTCCACTGCCAATAAAATCTCCAGATGGAGTCCTTGTTGGAACCGCTAGGCTCTGTCGAACTTGGTCGCTACCAAGGTAGGAGCAAACCGACTAAGTCTCGAAAACTCGGCCGCATATCGGTCGACCGTCATGTCCATCTGCTTCAGATTGGTGAACCTCGTCTGTAGATCGTACCGAGCTACAACATCGAAGTACTCGGTCTGGAATCTCTCACAAAATACTGTCCATGCAATAGGTGCCACTAATCCAACGGCCTGCGCCGCCCACCAGCTGCGGACAAGATCCAATAACTGTAGGCGTACTACCGCCACCTTCTCATTCTCAGGCGTCTTCGCCGCTTCTAGAATCACTTCCGTATCCTGCAGCCAAGCATCTGCGGCAATCGCATCCTCACTACCATCGAAGAAGGGAGGGTTCAAACGCTTGAAGTCGTTGGCTGCCTGGTTCCCTTGATGACCGCCTCTGTTCAAAGCATCTTGTACTGCCTGGTGCAGGGCGTCGCCCCGACGATCTTGA
This sequence comes from Iris pallida, assembly GCA_029216955.1. Taxonomy (NCBI): domain Eukaryota; kingdom Viridiplantae; phylum Streptophyta; class Magnoliopsida; order Asparagales; family Iridaceae; genus Iris; species Iris pallida. The sequence goes on along the minus strand of JANAVB010020200.1, from coordinate 788,239 downwards.
GATGCTAGCAATGTCCTGATGAGACCTACCAAGGTGCCATCATCGGGCTCTGCGGGCTGGACTGGTGGCTTTTGACCCCCAGTAGGCATGACTCTGGAGGCTACACCTGAATGCTGGGCTTGATCTCCAGGTTGCTGCTGGCCCACGGGAGGTGCTCCGTCTTGCCGATCGATAGGACCAGGAACAATGCCGCTGAAGAAGACGACCCAGGGAACAATAAGGAAGGGCCAGGACAGATCAATGATACAAGCATGTGATCAGGTCAAGAATTCAGGGATTCGGATGATACGAGCAGAGATCAAGGACGAGTGCTGATTGAGACATCTATTCAGTAAATCCTCACATATCTTGATTCACAAGACCTGCATGGGTCACCACTTAAACCATGTAACGTCCCAGAACCAGAATACTAGAGAGCGGGGGCATACTAGCCAGCTACGTATATTGAAATGGAATCCACCTCGCTATACGGTCACGGCTGTCTAGATACATGAGGGTTTAACTACAAGCCATCAGTCTCTTATGGTCATGAACAAGCCTATTGTCTCAATCTCAAGCAAGTAAAAGCAGTTACAAGATGTTAGAGCAAATATACAATAGTAAGGCGTCCCATACATTACATATTTGGATGATCATGAAGCTAGTCGTACAAAATGTGAAGACTAGCAAGAGTTTCAGTCATACATGATCAACCCTAGGATTTGTTAATCATGCTACAGCCCGTAGGCAGACAGTAAGTAAAGTGCAATCGAGGTAACACGTGCTCGTCGGCTAAACGCATCAAAAGAATATTTTTACAATTAAGTGGGAGAAAAAAGGGAAACCCACTCGTTGCCTTGGTTACGCCTGGTGGTCACCATTTGGCTGGAAGGTAGGGAGATCCTCTGGAGCTACTCCGGTATCTGGCCATACAAAACCAGCTGGGTCGGATCCCAGAAGAGCAAGTGCCACAAAGAAGGCTTCACTTAAGAACTAAAACCAGCAATTAGCACAAAACATAATTATACAATAAAACTGGAGATGAGAAAAATCATGATGATATACGATAAGATAACCATGGGACTATTCCGATAACCAAGTTACAACCCTTAAACCAAACAAGGACCGGGATTGTAACCCTTCATCTGAACGGAACTTGATTTTCCACCATTTACCGATAAAATAAAGCACAAACAATCAGGTCATGTTACAATCTTGTACAGGATCAGGACAAGACTAGACTGGGTTAGACTCCTTCCAATCAATCACGGCCAAGCAATGAGTACGGCTTGATACTTTAACTAGGGTTATCACAGGCCTAGTTACTAGCAAGATGCAATGAGATTATTCCAACAGCCACAAGCCCTGCAGACCATCCAGGTTATCCAGGTCGAATATCTGTTCATGAAGGGTGCAACACATGACAGTGTGCTGGAAATGTGCCCTACTCGTCGGCAGGCTATAAGTCCACTTGCGCGCCCAGATAACGGGATTGCCTGTAGCTGAAAAATCTCTTCATGACTACTGGGTTATTCTAGTTATTATCCTTAGTCAATTTCAGTAGGTACCCCTGACCGTGGTACTCAGGGGTCCCTGCCCTAGACATGATGCGAAACAGTATTGATTCATTTGTACAAACACAATCGTCCACGGTGCCCAGGCCATTCATTCTTGTCATGTCATGTCATGCTAGCCGTTGCAACAGCATTCAATAGTTCCCATCAGGCTTGCTTGTCATGTCTTGTCATGTCATGTCAATTCACTTGTTATACCGTGCCATATACAATTATCAGTCCAGTCATGTCAATCAATTCGTGATTATCAAGTTCATGACAAAAAGACGTAAGAATATAAAAGGGCAACGGGGTACGCCATAGGGACTCAAGGTCTCTACGTGAGCAAGAGTACGCTAGGCCAAATAGACCCCGAGCGTAAAACAGCTCTACGCGGGCAAGACCTAAGGATAGACAGCTCTACGCGAGCAAGAGTGCATGCAAGCAGGATTCTACGCAGGCAAACGCTCTACGCGGGCAAACGCTCTACGCGAGTAGGCACTCCACCCAAGCGGAGTAGCCCCTGCGTAGAGTTCGAATGAACTCGGCGTAGAAGCGATTACGCTGGCACGCGAATGCGTGTGCGTAAAGGGTAAATAATACGCGGGCACGTAAAACGTGTGCGTAAAAAGGGGGGTAAATGACACGCTGGCACGTAAAACGTGTGCGTAGAACTAAAAGCTACGCTAGCACGTAAAACGTGTGCGTAGAACTTCATCCTCTCCCCAAGGCCGGTACAAGCAGGCGTAAAAGCTCAAGAAAGCCCATCTCGGTCAAGACTCGATGAAATCCAACCATTCCAAAACCATACTTGCGTAACATCAGAATGTCTGTCACATGGAACTCTCAGTTTCGAAAACAAGCCAATTTAGTAGATCAAAACCATGAGAATGAAAGAATGCTAAAACCTAGATCTACAAAAATCCATGCATCAAAATGAGAAAAGCCAAGTTCTAAAGTAGTTTAAAATCAGGCAAGGAAGCTAAATGATCCATAAAAGCATGGTGTTCTCTTGTGACAGCAAGTTGCACTTGCCTACGGTGGTGTGGGTGGAGAAGGAGATGAGGAAGAAGAATATAAGAGGAGTAAATGAGTAATGAATGAAGAGAGAGAATGGTTGTTGGGTTAATAAATGAGGGAAGGTTGTAGGTAGGGGTTCGCATATCAACCCAAACCAAGCCCAACCAAGCCGAACCCAACCGAACCCAATGCAGGCCAAGGCCAGGATAAACCACATGAACCAGGAAATACTAACCCATGCCAATGCAAAAACCAAGACTAGCCAGTCAAGGCAAGTCGAACCAGGATGAACCCAAAATAAACCAAGGCAAGATTAAACCAGGATCAAGCTAAGCAAGACAAGTCTAATTACGGGTCGGGATTCCGTACACGTATACCAAAATACGTAATACGAACTATGGACGTTACAGGAGGTGACAGTGAGTGTTCCAGAAGTTCTTTCGAACTTGCTGGTTCCTAGGAGCAGATCGCAATAGGACAAATCATGCTTCGAGTAACGGTGATCTTTATCACCCCAGCAAAGTTGTTGCATCAACTCCGGTTGAGAACGAGTATTCATCTTCGTTACATCAACTCCGGTTGAGAACAATCAGCAGAATTGAGGTGATATTTATTTCGCATGCTAAGTTGCTTTTATCCGTCTCTCTTTCTCTAAGAGATCGAGATTTCCATCAAACGATCTGTTTCGGGAATAACAGATACAAACTTTGAAGGCATCAATTTAAACAGAATATATCTTGTTTCCATATATGCTTTTGAGTTTCAATAGTTTTTTTTCCTTTTTTTTTGGCCCGGCCCTGTCCATCAACAAACGAAGCATGAGAAAAAGATGATCCGAGAGATTCCACTTCATGGTTCCTTCTAGATGATAAAACTAAAATGTGCCCCTCCCAGAGTGCCAAATACGCAGAGGTTCCTTTTTAGATCATAGCAAAATTACAAATAGAGAACTTCTCCTTGCCATGGTGGTGGAAGCACCAATTGTGATATACCAAAGTTAAACCTTGATCCAATGAAACAAGCGTAACTGAATACCTTCCACACAAAACAAGACAGTACTGAAACATTTTCAGTCATGGATCTTACAATTAGTTTTCTACTGGAAGGTTGTTTAATAGCTAATAATTTGAGAGTCTAGGATAGAGATTGTACTGAAATATAGAGAGAGAAAAAATTGTAATCACTTCAGAGTAATAGGCTAGGTACCTCAAATCCCAAGCGAATAAACTGGTAATATTGAGCAATTATCTGACTTGAACCTGCAGAATTGACCAAATAAGTATTTAAAATATTTCTTATGTTTCCAGATCAACAGCAACCAACAGTAAATGCATGCATAATAACATTGAAGAACATCAGATTAAAGATTTTTACCTTTAGAAAAATTAAGAGTGAAAGTAGGTTGATCTGCACCAAGATAGTTTATATGAAAAATGAGTTCCTCTCGCAAATCATCTTTGCTCCTCCAAACAATCCAACCAACTCCAGCATAAACAAGACCATACTTGTGGCCGCTGACGTTGATGCTCTTTACCAGTGGCAACCGGAAATCCCATTCCAATTCAGGATATAGGAAAGGTGCTACGAATCCGCCACTAGCAGCATCTACATGAATGGGGGTGTCCCACCTAATAAGAAAGAAAGCGGTTGTAATCATTAAGGCGAAGATGTGAGTTGTTTGCCGATTCTTCCAGTCAAAATATCAGATGAAAAAAAATATTAAACACAAAAGAACATAAGAGTTTGTTTACTCACATAAACTACTAACAAAAGGAACAATTTTAGGCATCCTTTGAAGTGTTCGACTCCAAGTTATGTCCAAAGAAATCAACAGAAATAGATAGCACAAAACATTTAAAAGTTACATCTCCTAGATAATAAAATTCGATTAAACTAAATCACTCACCCTGTTTCCTTGTTTTTCTCTGTGAGAAGCTCATTTAGTAGTTTTACATCTTCAAACTCTCCGGTTAGAGTGGAGCCCAGGATGGCAGCAACACATATAGTATTCTCGTCCACCATCTCCACGGCTTTCACAGGGTCCATGACATAAAAGCCCTCCTTTAACTTCACTTCCTTCAATTCCACTTCGAAGTACGTTGCGAATTTTTCCCAGCACACCTAAACAAGAATATAATTTTTTTTAATAAGGCCATATTTTTAGTAGAGTACGGGCTCTGCATGCGCAGATTACCTGAACATTGGCACCAGTTACAATGTTGGGCTTGTCATAAGGCTTTCCCTCGGACTTTCTCTTCTTCTGCCACTTCCTCTTGAATGCTAAGCCTGCTAACATAATGGCTTCTGATGAACCTACTGTTCCAACCCCTACTGCAGTGTCATCCTCCCCAATAGGAGCATTAAAAAGGTGAGCTATCATATTTACGCAGCGATTCTGGAGCAAACAAGAAGAGGGCATAGTAAATGGCGTTAGTTATAGGGCACGACATTGGTATAGAGACAACGGTATTCTTGTTCACCTCCAACTATAATCGCATTACAACAAGATCATATCGGGCGTGCATGTGTGTGTGTGTTTGTGGTTTGCTGGATGCCTGGAAGGATTCTCCCAATAGAATCTTTCCCACCAAAATATCTTTCATCAGTAGTAGTTGTCAAGGAATGAATTTCAATAATGATGATGATGATAATAATAATAATATAAATTTAAAATGAAATGGTGTAAAACTATTCATGGCGGGTGAACAATGGAATGTTTCACATTGAAAATTGCTACTGCTAAAATGACAATTTGACATGATGACAGACAACAGATGACATCTCCTCCATTCTCACCACCACAAAGGTCAATAATATTAACCATCATCTCGATGGTTTGACCATCACTATTACTGAAGTTCTCTAGTGGAGGGGTATGACTATATAAGACGGATCATAAGTGCCCTTATGGGGTAATGCAGGTTTAAAGACTGTACTTCTAAATGGAAGAAAGTTTTGTGTTTTCATTGTGAGCTAAAAATTGATTTTATATGTTACCTCATTTTTATGGGTATATGGATTTATTCTAGAGTACCAAATAAGTAGAGCCTCGCCTTCTTTACAATATTGATAAGGGTGGATTTTGAAACCCAAAGATTATGGTGTTTACTAAATTTACAATTATGTGGGTGTATCTAAAAGTTCCACGTTCTAGTATTGCTATTCCTCCATTTTTTGGGGACCTACTATAACTTTAAAATAACCATTAGTGAAACGACCCCGGGGTGGGGTTGGGGGGGGGGGGGGGGGGGGGGGGGGGGTGGGGGGAGATTGTCTCTAAAAGTTCTATTTTCTTGATTCCTCGCGCTTATAAGTTCCATGTTATTCTTATAGCACTTTTAAATTTTGTTTCCTGAATTCCTCATGTTTACAAATTTCATGTTGTTCTAATATTTCTTTAGATTTTGGTTTCTGAATTCCTCATGTCGGGTATGTGTTGTAGTCCTAATTACACATAACTTTGTTTATGTTCTAAGGAATCATATGTATTTATGCTTACTAATGAGTGGATTTACCATTCAGGATGGAGATGGACTGAACTGGTTGTTATAAATGGTGAGAGACCATCTTGCATAAGCTTAGTGATGCAACTTAGGGGTGAGTATTCGGTTTATTCGGTTCCAACCGAACCGAATAACCGAAAACCGAATTCGACCGAAACCGAATAAGCAAAACCGAAACCGAACCGAATTGGTCAATAACCGAACCGAACCGAATTAAATCGGTTCGGTTTTCGGTTTATTCGGTTTTTTTTGGTTTATTTGTGTTTTTTTTTTGTTAATATATATAATAACTAAATATACCTAGATATATTTATTATATACATATAGTATATACCTCTATATATATATATATACCTATAGTATATATCTATATATATTTAGTATATACCTATAATTAATACCTATATATATATATATATATATATATATATATATATATATACTAAAATTTCTTATTCGGTTTTCGATTTTGAACCGAAACACGAAACCCGAAACCAAATAAGAAAATTTAGTAGTTTTAAAACCGAAACCGAATCGATTTTTTCAAAACCGAACCGAATCTCTTATTCGGTTCGGTTCGGTTTTCGGTTCAAAACCGAATAATGCTCACCCCTAATGCAACTTGAGTAATTCAAGGACACGGTGGTTGGGATGACATGGGTGGGATGACGATGGAGCACATTTGGGGGATCGGTGCTTGGAAAGGAGCTGGATGGAAAAGGAGGACGAAGCTTGGGGAAGTGGTTTTAACATAAAGATGGTGCACGCTTTTAAACTTGGTTAGCAATTTAGTATATGAAATGCTTGAATTAAATGATGTAAGCAGTTTTTGCACCTAACTCAGAGAGGGCAAGGCGGTCCTAGCATTTATTGTTGTTTGGGTTAATAGATGCTCTCCTGTTCTGTTCTGCAAGTTTTTGTTAATTTGAGGGACCTACAAGCAAATAATAAAAATTATGAGACCTAGATCTAACTAGGGAAGATCTAAGGGAAGTATCTAGAAAATCCTATTGAAAAAGATCAGAAGTCATCAGAAGTTGGATCAGTCCAGCTTGCAAGCAAATCCATAGGGGGATAACTTATTAAGCTTCCTCTAGTTTTACAATAAAATGGGAAAAAGTAATTACCCCGTTGGGAGATACGATGGAGATCAATATTTTTCCAAGAGAAGTAGAATGGAGATCATAAAAGAAACTGTTGGACACAATTTGAACATATGAGGATTATCCAATGTCAAGAGACTAATGCTTAAACTTTACTATCTCGTTGCTAATAAAGTATGGGAAAAGAGTTAAAATTATGGGAAGATGCATATATACGTTGCAGAAGCGAAGTTTTGACCAAATTCCCACAAAAGATATAGAACCACAAAACCCACTACAAGAGCCAATTAGATCACAATATGTGGTGACTTCGTACATGGACAAATCCCAATCTATATTCCAATAATAGAGATCAATTACAAACATTGATTGGTTCCTTTGTTCCAAGAACCAATTCCTCACAAATCCCAAGAAGACAGAAGACTACAAACAATGAGATTGCTACCACACTCGATGATAACTTTCTAAAAGGAGGAGACAAACCTCCCCAAACAGATCTCCTTCTCCTACTATCTTGAAAAGTGAGCCCTACGAGCGAGAACAAAAAAATTGGTATATCGGGTTGATTCTCTCCCTGAATTTTCTCAAGGGTCATACCTCTGTCATCTCAACCAATAGCTTTGATACCACTTTGATGGAGAAAATGCACAGACATTCCATCAACGGAAGGTTTGACCGAATTTCCACAAAAGATATAGAACCACAAAATCCACTATGAGAGCCACGTAGATCACACTAACAGATGTGGTGACTTCATCACTTGGACACATCCTACTTTATATTACAATGATTGAGATTGATTACAAACATTGATTAGTTCATTTGTCCCAAGAACCAATTCCTCGCAAATCTCAAGAAGACGACAATAGATTACACACAATGAGATCGCTCACCATGCCCAATGACAGACTCCCTCAACGGAACAAAAGGATCTCCCTGAACATATCTCCTTCTCCTACTCTCTTTAAAAGTGAGCCCTACGAGCGAACACAGGCTCCTCGTATATTTGGTGCTCTCTTGAATCTCCTCAATGAGCATATCCCCCCTTAGCCTCCTTAAATAAGACTAAGAAACCCTAAATTAGGATAAAAATTGCTAAATTAGTCCCAACATCAATCTCAGTCATCCAAACTCGATCCGACGGCACGAACACGTGAATAAATAACCAAATCTGGACCAAAACACAACCACCGACATACTGTCGGTATGCTTAGTGTGCAAACTGTGCGCAAAAGCTGATGGATGTTTTTGACGATTTGACTACCGCCGGTATGCCAACACCACTGCTTCTGCTCTAATACGAGCCCAACCACGGACACTCCTGTCTTTGCCATCCCATCCATCAACGCCCCCAAGACACTCTAGACTCCCCAAACTTCTCGAATAAGACTGGATTCCCAACATAAAATAGATTATTTTCAATTTTGCCAAAGTTTATTTTTTTAGAAGAAAACCTGCAACCCTAAAATGACAATAAAGAGGCACAATATACTTTTGAGTTGATTATTTAGCCACATGGAAATATTAGATCAGACCCTGTCACCCTGTAGAACTCTGTATTACCTGTGCAACTAAACAAGAGAAATTTCTCAAATGTCCGTTTCTTCTTATTTCTGCGGACAATGTCGAATACATTAAGCTTGTCAGGAGTAAAGGTACCATGCAGAAGAATCTTAAATACACACACAAAAGAAAAAATGGAGCCAGATACCAGGAGAATAAATTGCTATAAAGAGGACATCAAATATTATGTTACCAAATCAAGATATGAATATGCAACATATTCAGTTCCATGGTAATATAATCAACCACTTGGAGAGCAGCTTCAAGCAGCCAAACAAGAAGTTAACAACATGAATATGATCTGAAGTGAGACAAATGACAAAATCTTATAGGCAAAATAGGACCGTAGGAACAAGGTCACCTTGGAATCCATTTCTGTACCTGGAGTTCAGTGGTAACAGGGTACTCGTCCATGTCAACATAGTTCTTGTTAATCCCAGCCATGATGAGCCGGTCACACTCCGGCTCCATCCACGTCGTCACAAAGGATGCGAGGTTCAGCCTCGGGTTCCCATCTAGCATCAACTCATCGTTGATGATCTGGTACGCTGCCTCCTTCGGTATTGAATTGTCTGGCATCTTGAATCTATACAAAACAAGCAGAAGTTACAGATAACATTTTAAAAGACTACAAATAGTTTAATACTAGTCCTAATCTGCAGATCACTATGTTTGTCAACATTATTATCATCATCCAAGCCTTCTCCCACTAATATGGGGTTGGTTATGGAACACGAAACACTTCAATGGAAGAATTGATGAATTTCAATAACCACCTCTCTCTCTCTCTCTCTCTCTCTCTCATCAACACTCTAAGCTAGTGCCAACAACAGTCTAAGGCAGGCAACTATGAGCGAGGACGACCTTGCAATGAAACCTATAAGGCCAGTTGATGGATACAAACCTACTTTCTTTGTCACAAGTGGTGCAACAAACATTTACGATGATCCAATTTGCTACAGACTATAGCTATAGGGATCGGCATTCATCTCTAGTAACACTGTTGAATGTAGATATATAACCCTCCAGGCTCCATCCCTCACCAGCATTTCTGTGCAGTGGCAACTGGCAAGAATTTTAACAGGGTAGCAACTAGCAAACCGCATTCTGTCTCTAGCGCACGCTTTAAGTGGATTTTATATATATATATAAATCGCTATATGAATCCAGCTCTCAACCATAGCTACTGGGGTACCCCCCATAGAACCCAGTTCCGGATCTTCCGATCCGGATAGTAGTTGTGTCTCGACCCGTGGTCATACGGTTTGCAATCCGAAACACTACATTTAACGATTCAAAAAAGATATAAAATAGATCAATTCTATATGCCTTGTATAAATTTAACATTTTGTTCTTTGTTATGCAGTTGCTTTTAATTCAGCATTTCTATCACTTTAATGTGTATTGTCAAAATTGAACTAATATTTTATGAAGTCATGTTCTTAATTACGAGTTTTTTCCTTACAATTTTTTCACTCGACTCCAACAATCAAAATTAGTAATTTATTTATGAAGCATTATTAGCAAACCATGTACAACATTAAAATGCACCACAATCCAAAATGACCATCAAACTTAACCTACCTTTGTCGAACCATCATATTACATGAGTATGAGTAAAGTTTCCCGTACGGATCTCTCGTAAGCCGAACCAAAATGCACCGTTTTCCTGTCAACTATGCTCTCAACCCGCGTTAAGTCCTGACATGTATCGGCTTTCCTGTTAACTATGCTCTCAACCCACAAGGCTAGGGGTGAGCGCTCGGTTTATTCGGTGTCAACCGAACCAAAATAGCCAAAACCGAATAAACCGAAATTCTAAAACTCCAAAACCAAAATCGAACCAAAATTTGTTGGGAAAGAAACGCGGAAACCTTTCCCCAAACCGGAGAGTACCTGCGAGAGGACCGAGCAAACAACGCACGAACCCAAAAATAGCCACACAAAAACAATCACGCAGACACAGAGAATTTTTGACGTGGAAACCCTTGCGGAAAAAAACCACGGGACGATCGGAGTCCAACCCTGAGAAGCCTCCACTAATGGAATAGAAGAATTACACCCTCTACAAACTCCTCCCGATCCAAATCGGATCCCCACAACACTCAGAGACAAGAACAATGATCACAAGGCTACGAAGAGCGAGAACGACGAGTAGAGATTACCCGAAACACGATCTCCTTCGAAAACGACCTTCGATCCTCCGTCTTCTTCTCCGAAGTTGCAATGGCACTCTTGCCTCCTTCTCTCTCAAACTTGTGTTGTCCAATGCGATAATACGATAATGAATTAGGGTTGAGAAAACTCAATATATCTCCCTAATCCCGCAACCAACCTGGACCGTTGGATTAGATCCAATGATGAAAACTCATCCTGAAATCCGCTTCAGCCCCCCGACACACAGAGTTCGGCCAGAACTCTGTGCGGGGCAACCAGCACTGGCCGACCCACTTCTGGAATGAGGAGGCAGAGTTCGGCCAGAACTCTGCCAGGGGCAGAGTTCGGCCCGAACTCGGCCCCTCTGCTTCCAGCAGCTCTCTGCAGCTCTCTCAGCAGTCCTGCTTCCTCCCCGAGCTTCTTCGACACACGAACGGCGCTCGTCGCACTCCGGGGTCTTCTCCACATAGGTTGGGAACCCCACCCACTCCAACAAATCTCCCCCTTCACAACTATGGGGAGGACGTCGTCATCCCGACGATCTGTCTGCAGTACTCAAACTTCCCCCTTGGTAGAATCTTCGTGAACATATCAGCTCCGTTGTCATCTGTATGCACCTTCTCAAGCTCCGCGTCCTTCTTTTCAACCACATCCCGTATCCAGTGATACCGAGTCTCGATGTGCTTGGACCGGCTATGAAACGTCTGATTCTTCACAAGATGGATAGCACTCTGACTGTCGCAAAGCAAAGTATACTGCTCTTGCTTCAGTCCCATTTCCTGCAACAGCTTCTTCATCCACAACAGCTCCTTGCAAGCCTCCGTCGCCGCAATGTATTCTGCCTCCGTCGTCGACAAGGCAACACACTTCTGCAACCGCGACTGCCACGACACCGCTCCTCCCGCAAACATCATCACGTAGCCCGAAGTCGACCGCCTCGTGTCTACATCTCCAGCCATATCAGCGTCAGTATACCCGACCAGCTTCGGCTCGTCACCACCAAAGAAAAGTCTCCAACCAGCAGTGCCCTGAAGATATCGTAGAATCCACTTGACCGCACTCCAATGTACCCTTCCAGGATTCGAAAGATACCTGCTAACCGTACCAACTGCATGAGCAATATCTGGCCTCGTACACACCATGGCATACATCAGGCTTCCCACAGCTGAAGCATATGGAACCCGCTCCATATCTTCCTTTTCGTCCTCGGTAGATGGACACTGCTCCTCAGTGAACTTAAAGTGAGCCGCGAGGGGGGAACTCACTTTCTTCGACCCGTCCATCCCGAAACGCTGAAGTACCCGGTGAATGTACTTCTTTTGGGACAAGTGTAGCAGCTTGGACTCTCTCTCTCGGCTGATCTCCATCCCAAGAATAGTCTTCGCTGCGCCCAAATCCTTCATAGAGAAGGCCGCGCCCAGTTGGCGCTTCAACTCCGCTATCCTAGTGGCATTCCGACCCACTAATAGCATATCATCAACATAGAGCAATAAGATGATAAAATCATCATCGGCAAAATACCTCACAAATGTACAATGGTCCGACGTCGTCCGTGCATAACCATGCTCCCCCATAAACGACTCGAACTTTCTGTACTACTGCCTCGGAGCCTGCTTCAGACCATACAAGCTCTTCTTCAACCGGCAGACCAAATGTGACTTGCCCTTTTCACAGAATCCCTCCGGCTGCTCCATGTACAACTCCTCCTCAAGATCACCGTGGAGGAATGCCGTCTTCACGTCCATCTGCTCGACCTCCAAGTCGAAACTGGCTGCTAATGCTAGCACCACCCGAATAGACGAATGCTTGACGACAGACGAAAAGATTTCATCATAATCCACGCCTTTCCGCTGACCGTAGCCCTCGACTACCAGCCTCGCTTTGTATCGAGGGCGAGTAGCATCATCCGTCTGCTTCACTCTGAACACCCATCGATTTTTCAAAGCCTTCTTGCCCTTTGGCAACCGCACCAGATCATAAGTAGAATTGGTGTGCAAGGAACTCATCTCCTCCTGCATAGCCACCATCCACTCCTGCCTGTGTTCGTCTTCCATAGCCTCTGCGAAACTTTCGGGCTCTCCCCCGTCAGTCAGTAGCACATACTCATCCGGCGAGTATCTCGTAGATGGTCGACGATCCCTGTTGCTCCTTCTCAGTGGAGCCACTGGTGCTGGCTGTATACCGACAGCCTCCTCCCCTTCAGGAACTACCTCTCCGGCATGCTCATCCTCCTGAGGGACACCCTGACCACCATCAGCAGGCTGATGATCAAGGTTGGGAGCAACTCCATGTACCGGCTCCCCCATAACTGGATCCTCCGCGATGTCCTCTGGAAACTGCTCGAAGCGAAATGACTCTAACTCAGGCAATTCCTCAACCTCAGAAGGCGTCTCGGAGTCCTGAGTGTTGGTCATGGTCTGATCCTCGACGAACACCACGTCCCTGCTTCTGTAGAGCTTTCCTTCCACTGGGTCGTAGAGTCTATAGCCAAACTCATCCCGACCGTAGCCGACAAAGACGCATCGCCTCGTCTTCGGCTCAAGTTTGGTCCTCTCGTCCTTCGGTACATGCACGAAGGCTTTACAACCAAACGCCCGCAGGTGACTGTATGACGGCTCCTTGCCGTACTATACTTTGTCAGGCACATCACCCTGCAAAGGAGCACTAGGAGACAAATTAATAATATAAGCAGCTGTGAGAAGAGCCTCACCCCAATAACTGCCCGGCAAGTTTGCTTCTGACAGCAAACACCGCACCCTCTCCATCAGTGTCCTGTTCATGCGCTCCGCTACACCATTGAGCTGAGGTGTCTTTGGCGGAGTCTTCTGGTGTCGTATCCCTTGCTCTCTGCAATACGCATCAAAGGGACCGATGTATTCGCCGCCATTGTCGGACCGAACACACAACAACTTCTTGCCCGTCTCCCTTTCAACGGAGGCCTGAAACTCCTTGAAAGTAGGCAGCACCTGATCCTTGGTCTTTAAGGCATAGACCCAAACCTTCCTGGAACAGTCATCAATGAAAGTCACAAAGTAAGAAGCACCACCAAGAGATTTTACCTTCATAGGACCGCAGACATCCGAGTGAATCAACTCGAGCAACGCCGGCTTCCTCGAACTTGAGTGACTCTGGAAAGACACCCTACTTTGCTTCCCAGCCAAACAGTGCGTACACTTCTCCAACTTTGTAGACTTGAGCCCCGGAATCACTTTCCTGTTCACCAAGTAGCTCATCCCCTTCTCGCTGATATGGCCGAGCCGCCTGTGCCACAACTCGGTAGACGCATCACTGACTGCGTTCACCTCCTGTGCCCCCTGTGCGCTCCCCTCCATATAATAGAGACCGGACTTCTTGCTTCCTCTGGCAATCACCATCGAACCTCTGGAAAGCTTCCACTGACTATTTCCGAAGAGACTGAAGAATCCCTCGTCATCCAACCTTCCAACCGACACCAGGTTGAAACGGATATCAGGGACATGACGAACATCCTTGAGAACAAGAACCGCACCTGTCTTCGTTCTCAAATGCACATCTCCAACGGCAACCGCCTTCGACACATCTCCGTTGCCCATCTTCAACACGCCACAGTCGCCTGTCGTGTAAGTGGCAAACAGTGCCCTATTGTGAGATACATGTGCTGAAGCCCCTGAGTCCACCAGCCAAGAATTGTCATCGCAGGCGAGGTTAGTAATGACCTCATCACCTACGACGATCACATCGCCTCCATGCACCGAGGCCGCCGCTGTAGTGTTCTCTTCTTGCTTCCCCTTGTCGCCCTTCTTCTCCTTCTTCCAAGCGAAACAATTCCGCTTGATATGGCCCTTCTTACCGCAATGATAACACTCTGAGTCCTCGTACCGACCTTGGACTTCCCCCTGCTCTTGTCTCTGCCACCACCTGGACCCCTGCTTTTGCCCCTTCCGCGGCTCTCTGAAACAAGTGCCTCTGAGTGGTGGGATGTGGATGAAGTGCCCTGAGAACGTCTCCGCATCTCTTCATTCAACACCCCGCTCTTGGCAAACTCCAGACTGACCACGCCCTCTGGAGCAGAAGCGATCATAGATACTCGTACGGTCTCCCACGAGTCTGGCAAGGTACACAGCAGCCACAGTCCCTGAACTTCGTCGTCGAACTTGACTCCCATAGAAGATAGCTGGTCAACCACGCCCTGGAAATCACTCAAGTGATCCGTAATAGACGCCCCATCCTTGTACCGCAGACCTATCATCGTTCGGATCAGGAACAACTTGTTTACCCCGGTCTTCTTCGCATACAAGGATTCCAGCTTATCCCACAACGTCTTCGCGTGCTCAATATTGGCAACGTGGTTGTACACGTTCTCATCAACAAACTGCCGTATGTACCCACACACCTGTATGTGCTCGAACTTCCAGTCCTCTTCGGATTTATCACTGGGCCTCTCGGATGCAAACACAGGTAGATGCAGCTTCTTGACAAATAGCAAATCCTTCATCTTGCTCCGCCAATAATGATAGTTTGTGCCATTAAGGTTCACCATGCGCACCGGCTTCGCGTCCATCTCTCCTCTCTGGTTCCTCTGTCAACTCATGACACCCTTTGAACCCAAAGCTCTGATACCACTCTGTTGGGAAAGAAACGCGGAAACCTTTTCCCAAACCGGAGAGTACCTGCGAGAGGACCGAGCAAACAACGCACGAACCCAAAAATAGCCACACAAAAACAATCACGCAGACACAGAGAATTTTTGACGTGGAAACCCTTGCGGGAAAAACCACGGGACGATCGGAGTCCAACCCTGAGAAGCCTCCACTAATGGAATAGAAGAATTACACCCTCTACAAACTCCTCCCGATCCAAATCGGATCCCCACAACACTCAGAGACAAGAACAATGATCACAAGGCTACGAAGAGCGAGAACGACGAGTAGAGATTACCCGAAACACGATCTCCTTCGAAAACGACCTTCGATCCTCCGTCTTCTTCTCCGAAGTTGCAATGGCACTCTTGCCTCCTTCTCTCTCAAACTTGTGTTGTCCAATGCGATAATACGATAATGAATTAGGGTTGAGAAAACTCAATATATCTCCCTAATCCCGCAACCAACTTGGACCGTTGGATTAGATCCAATGATGAAAACTCATCCTGAAATCCGCTTCAGCCCCCCGACACACAGAGTTCGGCCAGAACTCTGTGCGGGGCAACCAGCACTGGCCGACCCACTTCTGGAATGAGGAGGCAGAGTTCGGCCAGAACTCTGCCAGGGGCAGAGTTCGGCCCGAACTCGGCCCCTCTGCTTCCAACAGCTCTCTGCAGCTCTCTCAGCAGTCCTGCTTCCTCCCCGAGCTTCTTCGACACACGAACGGCGCTCGTCGCACTCCGGGGTCTTCTCCACATAGGTTGGGAACCCCACCCACTCCAACAAAATTAGCCAAAACCATAACCGAACCGAATATCAATTCGGTTTATCGGGTTTGTTCAGTTTGAATATTTCTATTGTTTAATGGATCAGGCCCAAAACCAAAACCGAATAATCAATTCAGTTTGTTAGGTTTGTTCGGTTGGAATATTTCTATCATTTAGTGGATCGGGCCCAAAATTGAGATCGTAGTTAAATCATATTAAAAATGGTAATTTTTATACACACGTTTGTTGTATTTCAAAGTCGTGTCCAAAGTTGGAATAGTTGTTAAATTATCAAAGTTGCACTTCAAACCATATACATAGAATTATTGTTTTCAAAGTATACACATATTAAATATGCATAAAATTGAGAGTATTTACATAATTATGCAAGTCTTATTCAGTTTTCAGTTTTGAACCTAAACCGTAAAAATAATTTTAGTATTTTCAAAACCGAAACCGAACCAAAAAAATTTCAAACCAAACCAAATCCCTTATTTCGGCTGGATTTCGGTCTAAAACCGAATAATGCTCAGTATAACGCAGCGAGAGTAGCTCAACAGTTCAATTGAATTTCTTATCCATCGGTAGCGTTAACATTATATACTTCGAGAACGGAACAAATAAAGCCTAATTATAAGTCTAACAAAGGCTGTGCTAACGTATTGCGATGCGAATGTGCAGTGGACTGTGGAGCGAGGCGGTAACCTCCGGCACCGGCGTGGTCTTGGATAGAACAATGATCACTCACTGATCCAAGCAATCTTTCTGTATATTTTTCTTTTTTTTACACTATGATATTGTCTTTCTTCCTATATAATCAAGAAACAACTAGAACAGTACTAAACCAAAAGATGTAGACGTCCAATAATTTTGAAAGAGAAGGAACAGTGGGACCTGGGAAGTGAGGTTGTGGCGTATCTAGAGGCGAAAGTGGAGTGCAGTGACTCGCCGGTGTCCGGACTGATCCTGCTCACCACCATCTTCCCTCTTCTTCTCCTCCTCTTTCTCGTCCTTACGCGGAGGACCGGAGTCGCGTTTCGTCTACGGAAATAGAGTGATTGGGACGGGAGCGGAGAAGAATGGGCTTTGGATGTCGCTGAAATATCGGTCGGTGTTAATAACGTGAATGTGGCGACGTGGCGGCCAGAGATCGCGGGCTCTAACTTCAGAATTGGTACGTGTCCGAAATAGGTCGCGTGTTGGTCATCGTTGTCTTCGCACGACCAGGTGTGAGTAAGCATTATTCGGTTGAAGACCGAGAATCCTCGGCTCAGTTTAAAATCTTCCACTGTATAATGAGCCTTCAAAACGACTCAAAAGTGAACCGTTTAAGTCGTAATTATATTACGGTCTATTTTATTTTAAAAATATATTGCACATTAATGAGTTAGAAAAAATATTTAGCTATATTTGGATAATATTTTTATTATACGTAAGCACGTACATTTACTAGTAATAATTATTCAGTTTACGCTTTAAAATTTCTGTAGATTTTGCCAGAACCAAAAATCAAATAAGATTTATACAACGAAAAAATTTATGAGAAGCATAAATATTTTAAAAATTGCATAGAAGACACGAAGTTTAGGGAAATAACGATAAGAGCATCATCGCGCCTTAAAATAGTGCGTGAAAAAAATTGACGTCCTACTTTGTGGCGTCAAAATAATTGTTTGCCCCCAATTCTTAAGCACGTATGCTTAGAATCCACCAATCCTTAAGCACGATGCTTAGAAACCGGATTTAAAACAAAAACACCACTAAAATCACGCGCCCAAAAGAAGGACGTAGAATTCACTTTGGCGCCCATATGTTAGGCGTGCATTTTTTTTTAAACGGTGCCCTAAAGAAGGGCGTGAAAATGTCTCCCGTTGTCGCTTGCTCTGCACGCAGAAACTGTCGCGTGGCGCTCGACTCTGCCCCGGTGTGCCGCGTGGCTGCTTGCCAGCCGTGGGTGCCCCGGTCCATTTTTTGGCATGCATCCACTCTTCTTTTTATGTCACTTTTGACCAAAATTGATTGGAGATTTTGTATTGTAGTTGCTTCTTTTGCTTCATTAGAGGCTTTTTGATATTTTTTTTGTCGGTTGTCTTGTGCAATTTCTCATGTTGTGTCAAAGTTCGTTACAATTGCTGCAATGTAGATCTCTTGTCGGCAACTCCTTTGTCATAAAACGATTTTCTTTAGGTCTGCCAGCTCTACGTCCAACTTTTGGTACTCCAATTTCACATCTTACCAATTCACCTTGAGGAGTGTATGGAGATGGAATTGTTCCCATACAAGGCGCATAAACACTTTTAAGTGTTTCAACATAAAGTTGAGCAGGATAATAACTTTCAATTTGTAAGTTAGTATATTCACATGCAAATGGTAAAAGAGTGAGTTGCCAACGAAACACATGTACATTTTCTATTTTCTAAATGTAAGTTCAACATAACTATCGTTGATTTCAGATAGTGCAAGTTCTTTGGCTCTCCAAGTTTTAGAATACGTAATATGTACTTGATAATCTCTATGTATATCTTTTACAATATGAGATGCACTATAGGAGTGGTTATCTCTAATTTTATCCATTATTTTTTCACAAATTCATGCAGCAGTAGCGTGTCGATGATGTCCTCTTGGTAACACACTGTAAGCCCCCTGAATTTCTGGAATTTTTTTCGAATTTCCTAAATGATTTATTCTCGGTAATTAATTTGATTTAATTAGTTATTATCATTTAATGTTCTTTAACGTGACTTGGAATTCTAGAGCATCAGGGATGCCAGTCTCTGGAAACTTCTTTCTTGAAGTTTGTAGTAGACGAGATTACCTTCATGTTGATATATGGTGTCCCATCCAAACTCATTCCCTTGTGCTCCTTTTGTATCGCGCAACTTCGTGTCAACCTAGACAAATTAATCATTGATTAATTATTCCCACTTTTATTTTTGATCCTCATAAGCGCGTTACCGTGACTTTGAATTTAGGAGCACCAGACCAGTCGTTTTCTCAAAACCAACTTGTCATGTTTGATCTACTCGAGACGCTCTTCACCCATGACCTTCGTGTCCCACTCAGACACACCATCTTCTGCTTCATTTTCCTTCGCACAACTTTCGGTTCAATTTAGGCCAAATAATTATCTACC
Organism: Iris pallida; assembly: GCA_029216955.1. Taxonomy (NCBI): domain Eukaryota; kingdom Viridiplantae; phylum Streptophyta; class Magnoliopsida; order Asparagales; family Iridaceae; genus Iris; species Iris pallida. The sequence goes on along the minus strand of JANAVB010020200.1, from coordinate 768,842 downwards.
GTAAAACCTGATTTAATTTCCAACTTAATTTTCGGGCCCGACATCGGTCCAATCCAGTCGACCCAAAATATGGCCCTGGCCTGTTTTGAGCCAACTATGCAGGTGCCACTTGCGTGCCACAATTTCTATCTCCCATGTGCTCCTATTTCATCCATAATTTTAATTGATTTAAATTATTATTTTGATTAAATCTTGGCTTCGACTTTGTCCAAACTTGGCCCAACGTCCGACCCAGTTTGGCATGGACCCTACCATGACTGCCCATACACCCCACTGGTGTTTTCCCATTTTTGCCTACTCGGAAATATAATTATTTTATTTATAAAATATCTCTACCTCTCTTATATATATATATATATATATATATATATAATATATATATATATATATATATATATATATATATATATATATAATGTAATTCTCTCTCTCTCCTTATATTTTTTTAACACCAACACACACACAACCCCCTCACCCCCCCTGTACCCGAACACAAACCCCCCACCCTCTCTCTCCCTAAATATCTTTCTCTCTCTCTCTCTCTATTCTCACCATCTCTCTTTATATATATATGTTATATATATACACACACACATCTCTCTCTTACTCTCACCCCCCCTCCTTACACTCACCACCCCCATCACCTCTCTCCTGTACACGCACACCCCCTCCCCTCTTTCAACCGACAGCACTCCCTCCTCTCTCTTTCTAATATTTAAAAGTCTCTCTCTCTCTCTCTCCTTCTTCTTAGTCTTCTTCTTCTTCTTCTTCTTCAAAGAGCAACACCACCATGATCACCAGCCACCACCCCCCATGAACATCATCACCACCCACGACCACCTTCTCCTCCTCCCTCTCCTCCTCATCTCCATCATCCTCATCATTCACCACCACCTCCATCATCCATTCAGCCGCGCGCCGCCCTCGTCGGGACTGCGCCGTGCTCCGGCCAAGCCCACCGCCGTCACCGCCACGTCGCGCGCCACCGCACGTGGCAGCAGCAGCAGCGAGCAGCGCCGCACCAGCAGCAGCAGCTAGCTGCAGCAGCGGCAACAGCTGCGGAGGGCGCGAGCAGCAGCCGCGCGCCGCTCCGGCCATCGCCGGCGCCGGCGAGCCCCCCCACGGCCGCGTGCGGGCCGGGCGCACCTCCGGGGGACCCCCTGGGTGCGTCGTCGTCCTCCTCGACGCGGGAAACAGTCGATCTGTGCGTTTTGCACGAGATTCCGCCGTGACGCGCGCGCGCGAAGTCCAGAATTCGCGTCTCGGGGCAGCAACTTCGTGCCGATTTTCTGGACAATCCGACCGTTGGATCGGCGATCTCTTTGCTCTGTCTCAATCTCGGTATATCCCTCTTCACCTCTGTCAAATTTCACCCGTTAATTTCGTCGTTTGATACATCAAAACCGGCCACCAAGTTGACGTTTTAATTTGTACTGTTTTTGGACAGTTTTACGACGCCAACTTCGCGGGTTCGTATCTTCTCCATCGCAGCTTCGTTTTGCGCGCCACCAGTTCCGGTGCACAGCTGGTATAACCCTCTTCCTGCCCCCTTTAGATTTCATTTCAGTTTGAGCTTGTTAGGTCGGTCGAATTCGACGCCAAAGTTGGTCGTTCGAATTCTTAGTGTTGCACTTGTAAAATTCCATTTTTGAACCCGGGACTCCGGATTCAATTTCTGACACCACCAGTAGACTCGTGGCGTCGTTCTGGCATGTTTTCATATAAAGTTTGTCTGATTTGGAGAACGTGGGCCCTGGCACGCATTTCGGTGCAAAGCGGGTCCCACTTTCTGAGTCAACGGGACTTTTTGACGCCGGCTCATCGGAATCCAATTCCGGATATACCGTTGAGTTCGTATCTTCATTCTGGACTCGTTGACATATAATTTGCTAAGTTTTGAGGATATTGGCTCCGACACGCTTTTCCGTGCAAATCGGAATTTCAATGTCCTGGTCAACGGACCAATTTGAGATCGGGTCAACGGAATCCAATTCCGGATATACCGTTGGGTTCGCATCGTCATTCTGGATTCGTGGACATATAATTTGTTAGGTTTTGTGCACTTTTATTTCGACACGTTTTTCGGTGCAAAGTGTGTCCAACGGCGGACATCATTTTGGCCCAAAATTATCGTTTTGCCCCTGTGTCCAAATTGGACTTTTGGACAGGCTATCCTAGCTGATTTGACCATTCTGGACACGTTGGTGATGTTAGTTTCATCATCCGACAACATCTGTATATTTCTTCCCTTTTTGTGTCATCCTATTATTATAATATTTTCTCCTTTTGGTTGTTTTAGAGACCCGTCGATTTCAGTGATTTCTACATCATTGAAATTCATAAGTTGACCTTGTAGATGTTTATAGAGACTAGCTTGACCATGGTTGACTACTTTGACTAGAGTCGAAGTAGAGTCAACAGTTGACCTAGGTTTGATCAGACTTGACCAACGTTGACTTTTTGACCAAAGTCAACTGTAAGTCAACCATTGACCTATTTGACCTAGATTAGACTTAGACTTGACCATAGTTGACCAGTTGACCAAAGTCAACTGTACGTCAACCTTAACCCAGTTTGTCTTAGTTTGACTTAGTTGACCTAGATGTTAGTATGTCATTTGACCCTGATCCACTCTTGTATTATTTCATCTTTAGGTCTGTGGCTTTACTCTGAACCCTGATTCATATTGACAGCAGGACCCCAGGCGAGTACATTCTCTGATAACTTATTCACAATTTATGATAACTGTTATGATTCATGTACTTAGTGTTGATATGCTTATTCCCGACACATGGTTCTCACGGATTGGTATTCTTGGATCCCGACGAGAGATGTCTCTCCTTCTTAGGTTGGGATGTATTGTGCAAGCACCCTTGTAGCTCTTGCTCGATATATGGTCACTGATTCTAGAGCAGGTTCGCGACCTTCTCATTAGAATCCCGTGCAGTGACGTGTCCTGTTTGGATCCATTCTACCAGTTGGGGTAGGGGGAGTAGTAGCGTATGCCTGTGATCATATCCCCTTGCTATCTTGAACAGTGTGAGTCATATACCGCACTTATGACTTGCCAGGCCGATTCTTGACAGTTTCCCAAGCCGATCACAAGTTGAAACTGCTACTCACACACATTGGATATATATAGCTTACCTTGATTCGTGTACATGCCATGATCCCGTTCTATTTTCTTGTTCTAGCTCTAGCTTTACAGCTTACCATGCCATGATACATATATGTACACTCCATGATTTCATTGTATATGCTCTATTTACAGTCTTATAGCTTTTATTCTATCTTGAGATCTGTTATGAGATATATGTACTCGTTCCGCTCCTGACTGAATACGTTATGAAAATTTTAGGAGTAGTTGTGCCCTCATTATTGGACTTCATGATGTTGCTAGCTGAGGTGGATCTCACTATTCTTCTATGTGAGTTGCCTGGTAGTTATTCTTAGTTAGTCTTATTGTTCCTTCTTTATCTTTCATGTCTTATGATTAGTGTAGATTCTAGTTGTTCTAGTGATATTGTTATTATTTCTTGTCTTATCTTCCTTAGTTTTCGTGATGTGACATGAGTACATTTCTAGATATAGATTCATAGAAGTTGTAGTTAGTATAGTATACTTGACAGCGTTCTACCGCCGATACCGCGGCGTAGGCTGGGCGTGGCCCACGTATTCGTACCCGTATATCCGGGTGCGGGTCGTGACACGTTTTTAGTGGTGGCCCATGCAGGTCAGTCTTTGCAGTTAATGCGAAGTCGTAGTAGTGCTTGAGCTTATCTGTACTACTACGAGCCTGTCCTAGGATTAAGGTTGAGTCATGGAATATTTTAGGATTTGGTACTCAGTCACATATTAGGAACTCTTGGTAGATTCCAGGGATGACCCCTGGGAATCTTATTTCGAAGGCTTTCAAATCTTTTCCCACTTGTTTCCATTCGTCATGATTTCTGAAATATCTGTCCGTATCAAACTTTATTCCTTCTTGGGATGAGTTTGTGGACCCCCGAGGGAAGTTATAAGTTGGATTTGTATATCATCTAGGTTGGGGAGAGAATATGATTTACCAACCTCGTATCATGGTCGAGGTTTGTTTTAGATTATATTCCACCATTTTCTATCTTGACCTAGGTAGTACCCTCGGGACTTTTCCTGAGATTTTCCTCTGAATCCTATATCGGAAGTTATTTCCGTTGTTTCTATTAACTTACCCTTGACTTGTTGTTGAATTTAATCTTAATATTTGTTGTTGACCTTTAATTTTGTTTTGGATAATTCTTTTAAGAATTGAGTTAAGATATCCTGATAAACATATTTTGGACAAGGACGATGAGAACGGTGTCTACTTTATTTATGGAGTTTAGAATTCATTGCAGTCATATTAGCTAGCGAGACATGGACATGGAGCCTGATTTTGGATATACTATCCTAGTTATGTCATTTAGGTTCTCTTGCAGCCATACCGGGTGGCGTGGTAAGGAATCTAGATGACATAATTATAGGGTGTATACCATAGTTATGGACTTTATTGTTTATTACCACTATGTGGCGTGGCGAGAATTCGGGCAACATGATTTGGGATAGACGTGTATGGTTATCAGATCGTATCTTAAATCGATTCACTTGTTTTAACCTATTGGGCAAGAGCAGTTCCTACTATTACTTCTGTTTTCCCATTCTTCTCTTCCTCATCGCATGATGATTTCCTCATCTTACCCTTACTTCCTCCGTCTTGATCAATTATGTCTTGGTTCTACCAATTACCTATCTCGTATCTACTTCTGTCAGCCATACTTTGAAAACCTTGAAAATTTTAGAATTTTCATATCTTTTTATCTTGGGAGAAATCGAGGAAGTATCGTAATCATCCGTTTCGGAGTAGACATTGTTGGTAGTAGTCGAAGCAGAGCGAGATGATTACCCCGGCTTCCTCCTACGATCCCATATTCTGGTTTCTATGATAACAGAAGCAATTCAATTCTACATCCTTGATTTGTTTATTATATTTTGATATCGTGAGATTGATCCTCTCTGATTGACCAATCGATTCTGGTTGTCTAGTTTATCGTGCCAAAGAGTCTTGATTGTTGATTAAACTTGAATGGTTTCAAATTCCATTGTGATATGATTTCCTTCTTAGATACTCGTGTTCAGACTTCGTTGATTCTGTTCTCTATTTCGCCAAAATTCTGATTTACTCAAAACTTGATCAATTTAACTCGTGCTGAGACTGATTATTTATTTTTCTCGTGATTGGACAATGCTATCATCACTCGTGCTTTAAACTTTCGATTCAATTCTAGCAAATGACTAATTCTATTCCAATCACGATTAGGCTTCATACTATCCTTGATTATGCCGGAGTCTCATTTTCTGAATCGTGTCCCAATGACTTAACTTATTTATAATCGTGCCTATATGATTCTGTTCATATTTTGATTCTATCGTGCGGAAATTTTTCATCGTGCCTGAATAATTGTGAATTGAATATCTTAATCGTGCAAACTTGTCATTCTATGATCGTGCCTAAGTTTTTGCCTAAAAACTTTCTATCTTGTTTTACCCCTACTACAACCTTAATTTTGAGGACAAAATTTTTATAAGGTGGGTAGGATGTAAGCCCCCTGAATTTCTGGAATTTTTTTCGAATTTCCTAAATAATTTATTCTCGGTAATTAATTTTGATTTAATTAGTTATTATCATTTAATGTTCTTTACCGTGACTTGGAATTCTAGAGCATCAGGGATGCCAGTCTCTGGAAACTTCTTTCTTGAAGTTTGTAGTAGACGAGATTACCTTCATGTTGATATATGGTGTCCCATCCAAACTCATTCCCTTGTGCTCCTTTTGTATCGCGCAACTTCGTGTCAACCTAGACAAATTAATCATTGATTAATTATTCCCACTTTTATTGTTGATCCTCATAAGCGCGTTACCGTGACTTTGAATTTAGGAGCACCAGACCAGTCGTTTTCTCAAAACCAACTTGTCATGTTTGATCTACTCGAGACGCTCTTCACCCATGACCTTCGTGTCCCACTCAGACACACCATCTTCTGCTTCATTTTCCTTCGCACAACTTTCGGTTCAATTTAGGCCAAATAATTATCTACCGTAAAACCTGATTTAATTTCCAACTTAATTTTCGGGCCCGACATCGGTCCAATCCAGTCGACCCAAAATATGGCCCTGGCCTGTTTTGAGCCAACTATGCAGGTGCCACTTGCGTGCCACAATTTCGATCTCCCATGTGCTCCTATTTCATCCATAATTTTAATTGATTTAAATTATTATTTTGATTAAATCTTGGCTTCGACTTTGTCCAAACTTGGCCCAACGTCCGACCCAGTTTGGCATGGACCCTACCATGACTGCCCATACACCCCACTGGTGTTTTCCCATTTTTGCCTACTCGGAAATATAATTATTTTATTTATAAAATATCTCTACCTCTTATATATATATATATATATATATATATATATATATATATATATATATATATATATATATATATATATATATATATATATATATATATATATATATATATATATATAATGTAATTCTCTCTCTCTCCTTATATTTTTTTAACACCAACACACACACAACCCCCTCACCCCCCCTGTACCCGAACACAAACCCCCCACCCTCTCTCTCCCTAAATATCTTTCTCTCTCTCTCTCTATTCTCACCATCTCTCTTTATATATATATGTTATATATATACACACACACACATCTCTCTCTTACTCTCACCCCCCCTCCTTACACTCACCACCCCCATCACCTCTCTCCTGTACACGCACACCCCCTCCCCTCTTTCAACCGACAGCACTCCCTCCTCTCTCTTTCTAATATTTAAAAGTCTCTCTCTCTCTCCTTCTTCTTAGTCTTCTTCTTCTTCTTCTTCTTCAAAGAGCAACACCACCATGATCACCAGCCACCACCCCCCATGAACATCATCACCACCCACGACCACCTTCTCCTCCTCCCTCTCCTCCTCATCTCCATCATCCTCATCATTCACCACCACCTCCATCATTCATTCAGCCGCGCGCCGCCCTCGCCGGGACTGCGCCGTGCTCCGGCCAAGCCCACCGCCGTCGCCGCCACGTCGCGCGCCACCGCGCGTGGCAGCAGCAGCAGCGAGCAGCGCCGCACCAGCAGCAGCAGCTAGCTGCAGCAGCGGCAACAGCTGCGGAGGGCGCGAGCAGCAGCCGCGCGCCGCTCCGGCCGTCGCCGGCGCCGGCGAGCCCCCCCCACGGCCGCGTGCGGGCCAGGCGCACCTCCGGGCGACCCCCTGGGTGCGTCGTCGTCCTCCCCGACGCGGGAAACAGTCGATCTGTGCGTTTTGCACGAGATTCCGCCGTGACGCGCGCGCGCGAAGTCCAGAATTCGCGTCTCGGGGCAGCAACTTCGCGCCGGTTTTCTGGACAATCCGACCGTTGGATCGGCGATCTCTTTGCTCCGTCTCAATCTCGGTATATCCCTCTTCACCTCTGTCAAATTTCACCCGTTAATTTCGTCGTTTGATACATCAAAACCGGCCACCAAGTTGACGTTTTAATTTGTACTATTTTTGGACAGTTTTACGACGCCAACTTCGCGGGTTCGTATCTTCTCCATCGCAGCTTCGTTTTGCGCGCCACCAGTTCCGGTGCACAGCTGGTATAACCCTCTTCCTGCCCCCTTTAGATTTCATTTCAGTTTGAGCTTGTTAGGTCGGTCGAATTTGACGCCAAAGTTGGTCGTTCGAATTCTTAGTGTTGCACTTGTAAAATTCCATTTTTGAACCCGGGACTCCGGATTCAATTTCTGACACCACCAGTAGACTCGTGGCATCGTTCTGGCATGTTTTCATATAAAGTTTGTCTGATTTGGAGAACGTGGGCCCTGGCACGCATTTCGGTGCAAAGCGGGTCCCACTTTCTGAGTCAACGGGACTTTTTGACGCCGGCTCATCGGAATCCAATTCCGGATATACCGTTGAGTTCGTATCTTCATTCTGGACTCGTTGACATATAATTTGCTAAGTTTTGAGGACATTGGCTCCGACACGCTTTTCCGTGCAAATCGGAATTTCAATGTCCTGGTCAACGGACCAATTTGAGATCGGGTCAACGGAATCCAATTCCGGATATACCGTTGGGTTCGCATCGTCATTCTGGATTCGTGGACATATAATTTGTTAGGTTTTGTGCACTTTTATTTCGGTACGTTTTTCGGTGCAAAGTGTGTCCAACGGCGGACATCATTTTGGCCCGAAATTATCGTTTTGCCCCTGTGTCCAAATTGGACTTTTGGACAGGCTATCCTAGCTGATTTGACCATTCTGGACACGTTGGTGATGTTAGTTTCATCATCCGACAACATCTGTATATTTCTTCCCTTTTTGTGTCATCCTATTATTATAATATTTTCTCCTTTTGGTTGTTTTAGAGACCCGTCGATTTCAGTGATTTCTACATCATTGAAATTCATAAGTTGACCTTGTAGATGTTTATAGAGACTAGCTTGACCATGGTTGACTACTTTGACTAGAGTCGAAGTAGAGTCAACAGTTGACCTAGGTTTGATCAGACTTGACCAACGTTGACTTTTTTACCAAAGTCAACTGTAAGTCAACCATTGACCTATTTGACCTAGATTAGACTTAGACTTGACCATAGTTGACCAGTTGACCAAAGTCAACTGTACGTCAACCTTAACCCAGTTTGTCTTAGTTTGACTTAGTTGACCTAGATGTTAGTATGTCATTTGACCCTGATCCACTCTTGTATTATTTCATCTTTAGGTCTGTGGCTTTACTCTGAACCCTGATTCATATTGACAGCAGGACCCCAGGCGAGTACATTCTCTGATAACTTATTCACAATTTATGATAACTGTTATGATTCATGTACTTAGTGTTGATATGCTTATTCCCGACACATGGTTCTCACGGATTGGTATTCTTGGATCCCGACGAGAGATGTCTCTCCTTCTTAGGTTGGGATGTATTGTGCAAGCACCCTTGTAGCTCTTGCTCGATATATGGTCACTGATTCTAGAGCAGGTTCGCGATCTTCTCATTAGAATCCCGTGCAGTGACGTGTCCTGTTTGGATCCATTCTACCAGTTGGGGTAGGGGGAGTAGTAGCGTATGCCTGTGATCATATCCCCTTGCTATCTTGAACAGTGTGAGTCATATACCGCACTTATGACTTGCCAGGCCGATTCTTGACAGTTTCCCAAGCCGATCACAAGTTGAAACTGCTACTCACACACATTGGATATATATAGCTTACCTTGATTCGTGTACATGCCATGATCCCGTTCTATTTTCTTGTTCTAGCTCTAGCTTTATAGCTTACCATGCCATGATACATATATGTACACTCCATGATTTCATTGTATATGCTCTATTTACAGTCTTATAGCTTTTATTCTATCTTGAGATCTGTTATGAGATATATGTACTCGTTCCGCTCCTGACTGGATACGTTATGAAAATTTTAGGAGTAGTTGTGCCCTCATTATTGGACTTCATGATGTTGCTAGCTGAGGTGGATCTCACTATTCTTCTATGTGAGTTGCCTGGTAGTTATTCTTAGTTAGTCTTATTGTTCCTTCTTTATCTTTCATGTCTTATGATTAGTGTAGATTCTAGTTGTTCTAGTGATATTGTTATTATTTCTTGTCTTATCTTCCTTAGTTTTCGTGATGTGACATGAGTACATTTCTAGATATAGATTCATAGAAGTTGTAGTTAGTATAGTATACTTGACAGCGTTCTACCGCCGATACCGCGGCGTAGGCTGGGCGTGGCCCACGTATTCGTACCCGTATATCCGGGTGCGGGTCGTGACACACGCCAGTACATGAATGTCGATTCAAATGTACGAATATCAAATATTGCACCGTTACCAATTGCTTTAGCATACACTCTCCAACTGCAATTTGGAGAGTCACAAATGTATACAATTCTTTGAGAATTGTTATGTTTAGCTCTACAACTAAAATTATGAAGAATGGCTATATCACTAATAGAATTTCAAAATGCATAAGACAAAGAAAATTATTTTCCAACAAATAACTCAGGGGTGCTACCATCTAAATTATCATCATTATTGTCTAAATAACAGTCTAAATATTCGACTAAGTCGTCACTGTCAATATTATCTTCAACTAAATTTACTCGGTTTGAAGTGCTGGGATCAACATGATTTTTTTTTTCCTGTTATAAACAGGTTGACTAGTAGAAGTAACATTTATGCTAATTTTTGTTAATACTTGATTAATATAAATCTTTATACAAAATGCACCTAAATTATCCTGAATAAAAAGTTCCATGCTTCTTCACTATCTATTACTAAAAATGTATCAGTAAAAAAATATCTTATTACGAATTCATATGTAATAGAAAAACGTTCCACGATAATATTACGTATATTTTCTAAGGAGATATTCGGATAGGTAGAAATTAGATTAGTTGTACCTCCTCTATAAGATAGTCCACTAAGTGTACCTCCATGGTAGCAAATCAATGTTAATACTTGATCCATGAATAAAAATTTAAAAATTACAACTTCTTTCCGAGGGATTCTTCATGACACCAGCTGGTGGAGAGGATTCTTCTTGAAAGCTTTACTGAAAGGGGGAATAAACTTCTTTCCGAGGAGTAACTTCGTTCCTAAATTTTTTCGAGAGAAATTTGGATGAATGGAGTTCGGTGAACTTTGAAATAGTATAATGAAAATTATATATAGACAATATGTACAATTTTTAGCCGTTGTAATAGCCGTTGTAAAATACGTATTCTAATAGGCGTTGTGAAAAGTAGACGTTGGGAGAAAAATGAAAACACACGGAAAAAAAAATAAACATGAAATCCACACCCATTTTTTGGACGCCAAACTTATATCCACGCCCATTTGTAGGGCACCCATCTTAAATCCACGCCATTTTTTGGGCGCCCATTTTACACCTACCTAATCCATTTCCTTTATTCCTAATCCATTTCCTATATCCCTAATTACTCTATTACTTGATTTATAACGTCCAATTTTAGGACGTAAAAATTTGGTGCCCTATTTAACGGCACGACGATGCTCACCTGGTAATATCCGCAAACTTAATTTCTTTTATGAAATAAGTTAAAGTTCAATGCTTACAGTACATTTTTTTCGAAAATTATGTAAATACTTTCATTGTTATGCATATTTTTTAATTAAATTTGTATATTTTGAAAATAATAATTCTATGTATACGTTTTGAAGCACATTCATAATTTAACATATAGTCCAACTTTTAACCCAACTTTGAAATATAATAAATATGTATATAAAAATTATCATTCTTAATATGACTTAACTACGATCCATATTTTGGGGCATACCCATTAAACAATATAAATATTTCAACAAAATAAACCGAATTGCTCAATTTGTTTGGTTCAATTTCGATTTTGACTATTCGGTTCGATTTTGGATATTTATAATTTCAGTTTACTCGATTTTAACTATTTTGATTCGGTTGAAATTGACTTTACTCTTACACACGACGATTACGTGGGTTCCGTTATAATATTCATATTAAAGAGGAGAAAAATGACAAAAAAAATTCATAAATAATAATGAAAAAGAATTATATTTCATACACATGCTTCTAGTTTTAGTTTATATAGCAAATTCATGTACGTTGTAGTTAAATATAATTTTTAATTTTAAAAATAAATTTAGATATATTTAAATTAATTTTGATATATATATATATATATATATATATATATATATATATATATATATATATAGTTAGTGATATTTATTTGGCGATAATAATTTACATTCGATTGTTTTTGGCTCTACCGAACTGGGTAACAAATAAAATGTGAATAAACACGAACTCCATTGATATATAGCAAATTCATGTGTGCATGTTACTAGTAATTGATATAAGCTTTTACAAGCTTGAACACAGAAATGTGCTCTGTCGGGCCCAGGGAGAGAGTCTGGGCTGGGCCTAGCTTAGGGCTTTCATTTATTTCGCTTTCACGGTAATGAAAGCTTTCCATTTCCCGCCAAATCATCATTCTTCCCTCCACTCTATTCCCCAACAAAACGTTTTTTCCCGCCATTTCAATCAGAGAGAGAGAGCTCTGGAGCCATGGCGACTCGGAAGAAGATCCAGAAGAAGTTCAAGATCCTCGGATTCACTCTCAAGGTCGACGCGCTCGAAGAAGCCCTCTCCTACGTCTCCCACTGGCCCGACGACGAGGACGACGCCATCGCCCTCCTCGTCAACGAAATCGACAAAGAATCTCGTAATTCTTACCATCCACTCCTCCTTCCTCTCTGTCGTGCTCTACTTTTCTCTTCCGATCCGCTAATTCTATGAGAAATTGCAGTGAAATCGTCGGTTCTGGACGGAGCGGCAATTCGTCGAGCATCTGAACGGCTTCTCGGGGCCAGCGACGCGGTGGACCGGGTCTCCGTCGCCTCGAGCAGCGTAACGGCGCTGAGGGTGGTCGACGCATTCTCGGTTCCCCGGTTCCAGTACGATCCAATCAAGAAAGTCTTCTACGAGTACGACGTCTCATCTCTATGGTTACGTCTTTAAAGTGTGATCCACTTGTCAATGTTATATTTGTGACCTAAGAAGCACGACACACTCTAAAATTCATGCCTCCGCCCGTGTCGTGTCGTGTCAGACACAAATATCGGACATGCCAAAATACGCCAGGGCTCACCAGAATGGGTGCGGAATCCGTGTTGCCATGTCTGAAATGTATCGTATTGAAATCTGTGATCGACCGAACTCGAGTGGCTCTTGTGGTTACAGAGGAGAGGTATAAGACCTTGACTGGGTGGCGGAAGATCAGTGGATTGAGCCACGGGACGTATTATTCCTTCCATTTATTTTGTGGGAGTTGGGGGGGGGGGGGGGGGGGGGGGGGGGCAATGGGCCCAACATGCATGCAATGCAGCGTGCACAAAGTCCCATGCGTATCGCCGGACATCTAAAAGAATATGTGATCGTACAACGTAAGTTTGAGACACTGTTGATGGATGCAAATTCGAGATGGCACTCATGCCCAATATGAATTTGACATGATGTGACATGGACCCGAACCGATGAGATCATTGGTTCCTTTATGATAGGTCGTTATTTAGCCAACGCAGCACTGCTCAGTGGGAGAGCAGCAGGCACAGGCATCCAGCCTGGGGGGGGGGGGGGGGGGGGTTCGAGCCTCGTGCTCCAGTGGGAGCGCAGCAGGCATCCTGCCTGGTGGGGGGTTCGAGCCTCGAGACCGCTTAGAGTGTAGGTGGGTGTAACTCTCGTTATTTATGTTTTCACACGGGAAATATCACTTACCGAAACAATATGCTACCTATTGATATATATAAGTGTGTTATGTAGATCTGCAATTTCTGATAAGAACGTCAAATTAAAATAGCGCCATTAAGTACATTTGTTGAAGTTTCCAATGTAGGATATATTCTGGTAGTTTGTAATTCTAATTATTTGTTACTTGATAGGCACTCCGGAAAATTGCCAATTCATGGGGAAGCAGGTGACAAGGCTTCCTTGTACAGGGATAGGTACCAACTGCTGCTTCAAAGGCTCTCTCGCGATAAGTACTTCTCGAGACCGGTGTTTGATACCGAATTGTCAGAGTCTGGGAACTGTGAGGTATAATTTAACGAGTATTCAACTATCTATGGCTCTAGAGTTAATCTGTTTGCTCCATGTAATTCCATTTTTCTGCAGTCGTCGTATTTATCCCAAGCTTTTGGGCTCAGCTACATGATAATTTCTTATCTTCTGTTGTTAATGGGCACTTACATTGATATACAAGCATAGTCCCTTTGTTGATTTTCTGATTATGTTACCTTCAGATAACTCCAATCCAATCTTTGATTGGATGCACTGGGAGAAGATGGCTCATGGGAGTAATATCTCAATTGGAAGACGGTCACTTTTTCCTGGAAGATCTAACAGCAGCAGTACCGATCGACTTATCCAGTGCAATATCCTTGATGCAATTCATTTGTTTTAGCATATAATATGTTCTATGTTCTGGTAGTTGTGATTATTAGGACAATCCACTTCTGTATAATTGTCGTTCTTGCTTCCAGTAAATTTATTCTTGCTTCCAATAAATTTATTCAGCTGTGGCACCACTGTTTTCTTTAACATACAACACAAAATAACCTCAGGATTCTTTGTTGAGAATACTGTGATTGTTGCTGAAGGAGAACTTCTTTCAAATGGCACTTTCCAGGTCAGACATTGAAAACTTTCTAGTTAACTTCATTGCAATTCGTGAACTTTGCTTTATGAGGTAGTTTTTTGTTCTTCATATGTCTAATGCCTCTGGCAGTTATTTTTATTTGGAAAAGTGAAGCTTAAGAATACCTTGAGCATATAATTATTAATATCCATTTTTTTCTTCTAAAAGTTAAAAACCGTGTACACAGGTTATTTTTATTGGAAAATAAGAAGGCATAGTTTGATAAAGTTCCCAGAAAAACCCAATGTAAGAGCTTCAGAAACAATATCTTTGAATATACAGAAAAGTCAATTTGGGGCAAATCTTGAAAAAAAAAAAATGGATTATCAATAAATACAGAATTAGTTGTTAAGAAGGATTTGTTAAATCAAATCTTAGCAAAAAGATCTTTATTTTAATAGTGTGGCATTAGTAAGTAGTAACACTTTGTTGACTGGGATATGGAAAATTTTTGGAATGAGAGGAGCAAACCTACGAAGTCATTGGAGCTATGTTGTACGAATACGGACGCGGGCAAGGATAAGAACATGATACAGATACATGATACGAACATCTTCCATTTTCAAATAGGTTCGTATTTAGTCCCCTATGTTGCATGTAACGGAAACGGATATGGATACCATTTTCTTTTGTCCATGCTACTGGACACCACCAAAAGTTGTTGCTGTGTCATGTCGGATACTGTAGAAAATAATAGTTAGATGATTTTATTGATGGACTACCTCACTATATATAGGGAGTCTAGCTCCTCTACAAACTACATATTCCGATGTGGGACTAAAAATCCCTTATTGATTCTCAACACTCCCCCTCAAGATGGACGATAGATATTGATCATTCCCATCTTGTTACATAGCTTCGACAGACTTAATGAACTAAGACCCTTAGTCAGACAGTCTGCAACTTGTTCTTCTGAGCGAACATGGTCAATCTTCAGTATCCCTTGTTCCAGCTTCTCCTTGATGAAGAATCGGTCAATCTCGATGTGCTTCGTTCTGTCGTGCTGGACTGGATTGTTAGCTATACTTATTGCAGCTTGACTATCGCTCAGAAGACGCAATGGTGCTCCCTTATCCAGCTTCAACTCTGTCAGCAATGCTTTCACCCATAGCAACTCTGACACTCCCAGAGCCATTGCTCTGTATTCTGCTTCAGCTGTCGACCGTGCTACCACAGACTGTTTCTTGCTTCTCCATGAGACCAGATTTCCTCCTACAAAAACACAGTATCCCGTGGTAGACCTTCTGTCGTCTATGCAGCTCGCCCAGTCTGCATCACAGTATCCCTCAACTTCTATGCGTCCATTCTTCTTGAACCATAGCCCCTTTCCCGGCGTTTCTTTCAGATACCTCAAGATCTGAAATACTGCTTCCATATGACCCTTTCTTGGATCATGCATGTAGCGACTCACTACACTCACCGCAAATGAGATATCAGGGCGAGTGTGTCCCAGATAAATCAATCTCCCTACAAGTCGTTGATATCTTTCACGATCAACGGGCTCTCCTGCTTCTGCTCCCAACTTGCACTTCTGGTCAATTGGAGTGACCGCTGCTTTGCATCCCAGCATCCCTGTCTCCTTCAGCAGATCTAGTGTGTATTTTCTCTGTGAGAGAACAATTCCTTGTTCGCCTTCACACACCTCGATACCTAGAAAGTACCTCATCGCTCCTAAATCTTTCACTTCAAACTCCTTCGCGAGTTTTGACTTCAGTTTAGTGATCTCGACTTCATCATCACCTGTGATCACTATATCATCCACATATACAGCAAGTATAGTGATGTGGCCTCTTGCATGCTGAAGGAAGACCGTATGATCTGCATTTGTTTGACGGTATCCCATGCCTGTAACAGCCTTTCTGAATCTGTCAAACCAGGCTCGAGGGGATTGCTTGAGCCCGTATAGTGACTTCTTCAGTTTACATACCTTTCCTTGCGACGTCCCTCCGTTTGATTCCGTAGCATAGCACCCAGGCGGGAGCTCCATGTATACTTCTTCTTGCAGGTCCCCATGAAGAAAGGCATTCTTCACATCCAACTGGTACAGCTTCCACCCATAGTTCGCTGCAATGGAGACCAGAGTTCTTACGGTGCTCATTTTTGCTACTGGGGCAAAAGTTTCATCATAGTCTATTCCATATGACTGTGTGAATCCTTTTGCAACCAACCTCGCCTTGTACCGCTCTACTTTTCCTTCTGGCGTCTCTTTCACTGCGTACACCCATTTGCATCCTACAGCTTTCTTCCCTTTGGGTAATGGAACCAGCTCCCATGTCTTATTTTTCTCCAGTGCTCCAAGTTCTTCCATCATTGCAGCTTTCCACCTTGGATCTTTCTTTGCTTCCTGCCAACACTTGGGCAACGAAGTAGAGTCTAACGATGCAATGAAGGCTCGATAATTCGAAGAAATGTTAGAATAAGACAAGAAGTTGGCAATGTCATGTTCGTAATCATCAAAACGAGCAGGAGCCTTACCCGCATTGATGCGAGAAGATCTCCTTAAGGGAGCAATAGGTGGTGGAGAGATCGTACCATCCGAGTCGGAGAGATCCGCATCAGAATCCGAGTGATTCAGTGCGGGGGCAACATCTTCAGGAGTTGGAGCAGGAGTAGACAAGGGACTTGGTACAGTAGGCACATGGCATGGCATAGGCACAGTACTGGACTTCTGTTGTCTTCTTTTGTAGACTTGGAGTTCCTTCTCCCTTGTCTGCTGCTCCCCCTGCGTAACATATGGATCTTCTTCTTCAGTTTCTGTATCTGAGTTACTGTGCTCTCCCCCTTTCGTCCAGTTTTCTACAACCGGACACGGAACCGATCCGACGACCACATTTGGGTGTATTATCTCCCCCTCACATCGAACACCATCTGTGTTAGGTGTGTCACCAAATGCGGAACCTTCATCCGAACCATAGTATGGTTCGAGTTCTCGGAAAGTAACGTCCATGCTGACAAACATCTTCCGCTCGACTGGACTCTAACAGGCATAACCCTTCTGAGTCGTCGTGTAACCGACAAAGACACATTTAACTGCCCGAGGATCCAGTTTGCCAACGCCTGGCCGATTATCCTGGACAAAGCATACACATCCAAAAACTTTTGGTGGAACAGTGTATGTATTGGCTCCAGTAAGCATCTCCAATGGTGTCTTCCAGTCCAATACCTGAGATGGCATTCTGTTGATGAGATAAGAGGCCGTCAATATAGCTTGCCCCCATAAGTGCTTCGGGACATTCATAGCCAGCATCATCGTCCGTGCAACTTCCAGCAAGTGTCTGTTCTTTCGTTCCGCCACACCATTTTGAGCCGGAGTATAAGCACATGAAGTTTGATGAAGTATTCCATGAGTTGAAAAATACTCAGCAACCCGCTTATTCGTATACTCCGTCCCATTGTCGGATCGGAAACACTTAATTTTAGCGCCATATTGTGTTTCCACTCGTCGATGAAAGTCCTGAAAGGCCCCAAGGACGTCACTTTTATTTTTCAGAAGGTAGACCCATGTCACACGGGTATAACAATCAATAAAGGTGACGAACCATCGAAAGCCGTTAATCCCGGTTGTAGGACAAGGGCCCCATACGTCTGAATGTATCATGTCAAAAGCAACTGAACTCCTATTCCCTGTGCTCACATACGAGCTTCTGGTATGTTTTCCCAAAGCACAAGCATGACAAAATAACTTCTCTTTATTAGCCCTTTGATATAAGGACGGATACATTCTACCAATAACCGGAAAAGAGGAATGACCGACACGCTGGTGGTGGAGTAGCAAGTCGGCTTCAACACTGCGACAGGAAGCTTCTGGTGATGCGTCTGCTACCAAGGATGCCAATGCTTTGTCCAGTCCAGTCCTGTCTAAATACCACAGCCCCTTATGCCATGTGCCAGTCCCAAGTCGTCGTCCTGTCCCTTTCTCCTGAAAAGTCACCTGAGGAATGTCAAAGGAAACAGTACAGTTAAGATCAAGTATAATGGCACTAATGGATAGAAGATTGACAGGAAAAGATGGAGCATGAAGGACATTGGTTAGAGTGATGGAAGGGGTGCATGCGACAGTGCCTTTACCCATTACAGGGTTGGATGTACCATCAGCGGTCTGAATACTCTCCGGCAATGGTAGGGGAGTATATTCCCGAAACGCATCACGGGACCCCGTGACATGGCGAGATGCCCCAGAGTCCATAATCCATCCTGGCTGATGGATAGATGCAAGAGCACGTGCAGAATCATCGGTGTTGGTTTGGGCAAAGCAAGTGAAATGATCTCCCGAGTTTGAAGATGCCCCAGGACTGTCGGCCGAACCCAGCTTCGTGCCACGCAACTTCTCAAGGAACTCCCGCTCAAGCGGGGTTATTGCAGCCAGGTGATGCTCTCCCCCTTCTTCCGCCAGATTTGCTTTGTGGCCGCCCCGTCGACCAGCATATCCTCCTCTACCACCACGTCGGCCTCCACGACCCCGTCCTCGATCAGTAGACTGACTGCGCAAGGGTTTTGGACAAAATCGGATGTAATGTCCGGAGTCACCACAATTGTGACAAACACCACCCATAGATGGAGGTTGATTGAAGGCAGCAAGGGCAGACTTTTCAACCGCGGCTGGCTCCCCCTGGGAGGAGTCCTTGTTGGACATCAACTTCAGTCGAGCTTCTTCCTGTGTCATGACAGCTATAGCTTCTTCCAAGGTCGGGAGTGTGGGTTGGGAAAGGAGGATATTCCGTCGCTGCTCAAATACAGGGTGTAGTCCTTTCAGGAATTTCATCATACGCTGCCGGAAAATATAAGCCAGGAACGTCTGAAAGTACTTTGCAAAGGCTGGTTCGACTTGTGCATCTTCCAACCCAAGAGGATCATAATGATCCAGATCAGACCAATACTTCTTCAACATGGCCGCGTACTCAGAGATGGTACGGTCGTCTTGGGCCACCCTATCGAGTTCATCTTGCAGTTGAAAGACTCGCATAGGGTTGCCGGAGCCGGAGTACATATCTTTGAGAGTCTGCCATATATCAGCAGCAGCCTCCATAGCCTCGACATTGCCCGACACCTGGTCGGTTAAAGAGGCAGTCAACCATCCAGCCACGACGTTGTTGACAATCTCCCATACAGCAAACTCCTTGGTGGAGTGATCGGCTGGCGCCTTGGCCTGGCCAGTGACATAGCCAACCAAGCCACGTCCCTTCAGTGTCCGCATCGCCTGCCGCGACCACTTCAAGTAGTTGGAAGTTCCTTCCAACTTCGTCTCCAGTTTCTCCAGCTTTCCCATTTTGTAAGGCGACGGATCCACATCAGTATGGATCACACGTGGGGTTACCTCGGTTAATCTCTTGGATAAGATATCATCAACCAAGGCCTTCATCTCATCGGCCGTCAGTTTGCCACTGATCGAATCCATGGCGTCTTCAACTGTGAACTCAATACGTCTTCTGCTTCGTCGTCGTCGGAGTTTGCAACTGACCCAACGTCGTCGTCTTCGTCGTCTACGTCGTCTTCGTCGTCGACGTCGTCTACTTCAACGCCAGAGACTTTACTAATGCGCTACTAACTTGGCCAGCACCGGCGCGCGCATGTAAAGTGAACACGTCAGGACACCAGAGAAGACATGATCAGTCTCTGCAAAGATCCCGATGTGAAGAAGGAATAACAAATAAAGCATTTGTTAGTTCCAAACGGCGTAAGCATGGAACAGAGTTGGTGCAAATAAAGATTTGACATCCGTCTCTATTCGAAATACGCCGTTTTTTTTTTTTGGCTAAAAACTAGGGTTAGGGTTTGATGGGGCTGCTAGGTCTAGGAGTTGGGTTTCCATGGCAAAAAAAACGAGGGTTAGGGTGATGGGTCGGGGGGGGGGGAGGTCCTGGGGAGGGGGGGTCGGGTGGGGGGTGGTCGGATGGGGGGTGCAGCAGTGGTCGGGCGGCGGGGGGGTTCTGGGCGGGGGGGAGTCGGGTGGGGGGGGGGGTGCTGCTGTGGGCGTCGAGGGGTGGAGGCGGCGGGGGTCGGGAGGGGTGGGGGGGGGGGTCGGCTAGGGGGAGAGAAATTTTTTTTTTTTTTTTTTTTGTGGAGAGAGAGAGAGAGAGTTATGGCTCTGATACCATGTAGAAAATAATAGTTAGATGATTTTATTGATGGACTACCTCACTATATATAGGGAGTCTAGCTCCTCTACAAACTACATATTCCGATGTGGGACTAAAAGTCCCTTATTGATTCTCAACAGATACATATCTCACATGCCCTGATCACTCATAAAGACACTAGGATACACCAATATAGGTGCCAAATCAGTGTCACCATGGCCAAAACGTGTGGCGTATAAGTTTGCATGCAACTATCTTTGAAGAAAAAGTTTTCCTACTAATCCTTTCTAGAGGACAACAAAGATATAGGAGTGATTTTTTATAGATAATATCATATTATTTATTTTTTTGAGCAATCACAAGTGAAAGTTTCACCATGTTTCATTAAAATGAAAATAATATAAATCAAAAGCGACTGGAATTAGAGACTTGAAACTAGGAACTCCATGCAATGTCAAAAGATAGAAACATGGTAACCAAAAGTTCAGATTGGAGCTATGAAATTTGACTTTAGTATGGCATTCTATATGAATGCTTATTTAGTTAATCTTTTAGACAGATGCTTTCAACAAGTGTTGCTGTATATTTCACATCTTCCTGTGTCCTTTAGTATTTGTGGCACGAGAAACACCATTTACCTTCCTAAAGACAGGCCTCTCTTCCCCATTCTCTGTGCCCGTCCAGGGACAAACCAGCCAGAGGTAAATACATATTTCCTAGAAATGGCAGATGACAAGTGCCACGTTCCATTGGTGATTATTTTATAGAATGGGTGCACATTAATGTAGAATTTATGACATGAAATTGATTCTGTACAAAAATCTTGTGGAAGCTTCAAACCAAATATCTTTGATTTGATCCATTCCAGAACGTAGTTTCAGTGGATGAACAAAATCAATACGAGTTTCTATTGTTGCTTCTTTGACCAATGTTTTAAAAACCGGACCGAAAATCGACCCAGTCAAGACACTGTGTTGGGTCAAATTGGTTCAACAAGTGGGTTAACTCCGGTTGAACCAATTATATAGGCTTACAATCTTACATTGAATATATTACATAGTACACAACTACATATACCAAGGTTAACAATATCGGTATCATACCATTCCTATGAGTATCCGGATCGACGGTATTGGCAGTATCGGCGGTTTCGGATCAGAGTATCGGATTTTTGGTAACGGAAATCAAATAACTATTAACAAATTATTAACATTTTAAAAAGTTTATTTTATACATTTAGACATAATTTTAAGTATTTCTAGTGTTGTTTCTTAGCAGTTTTGAAATTGAATGAAATAGTAGCCACTCTTGACAATTGATTTATATGCGATAGATAAGTTTTCATCTTTTACATGCTTTTACAACCTTACTATATTTTTATGCCCTTGCTAATTGGTCTTTTTCTTCAATTTTCTTTGCCTAATTGACCGAAAAAGAGGCCTCCAATGCCAGTATCGGTCAGTATCGGGTATCGGTCGGTATCGGATCGGGACATATCAAACCGTATCGGTATCGGCCGATACTGCAAACTATGACATATACACTAAGAAGTTCTGCATGTTTATCATAGTAGAATTAGTCAAGAAGCAACATATTAACTTCTATTGCATGTAAAGTCTAAAACAAAAGTCAAGGATCAAACCGGTTAAAAATCCAACTGGATCAGACGGTTCGGTGGTCTGACCGACCGTGTTGACTAGGTTTTTGGAAAATACAGTAGGTCGGTATTAAACCAGCCCGGAAAAAGCTACTAGTTCACAGGTTGACCGGTTCAACCGGCCGGTCGAGTCCTGTTTTGAAAACACTGCCTTTGACATTATGGCATAGATAGGTTGTTTAGTGCAGTGTGAATGGTCAATGGTGGATATAGAGTGGATAATTAGTCATGTTGTCAGAATTGTAAAATCTGAGAAAAAATGCTCTACTAATTTTTGGAGGTGGAATTTTTTTGATACTATATGTTATCTACCTAAACTACTACACAATCTTGTTATTGCAAAAATAAACACCAACAGAAAGAATGGACAGTATGATTTACATGTTCAATACAATAGAACACTACGGTCACACTACAACAAGATTCAAACAAAGGCCAGATCATTCATCTCTCACCAAAACCTAGAGAGTTTTGGCTTATTAGCAGCATGAACTATATTAGATGTTAATGATTTTTCATATGCTAGAGCTGCTACATTTATCTTTTACCGACTTGTAAGCGTCCTACAATCTCCTTATTATGAGAAAATCTCCGTGTTAGATTTTAACATAACCCCTTTTCTGAACTGAGTGTGGCTTATTAAGATGTAATTTGCTTTTACTTCCAACCTTTCTTTTCTTTCCTTTTAAGATGCTAGGGTAGTGAATTGGTCATTTACTATGCAATCTTTGTAACCTTCCAATTGATGTCACAGTTAACTATGTGGAGTCTTTTTACTTGGTCACTCTAGATTTCTCACCATACAATTGTATTTCAATTCTCCGAATTTAAGCTGCAATACAAAGTTTCCTTAGCTCTGACTGGTGCAATAGGTCAACACATGTGGCTTTCCACCCTTGGAGGACAGAGATGTATCACTTTCTGTACTTATGGGACTGGACGTCTTTGGTGCTGGCTTACAGTCAAAGGAAGAAACTGTAACCTTCTACAATCTATCTATATTTGTTTTCGTCACTAAACAATTTATGTTTCTTAAAAACAAACATAATTGCATTTTGCTGACAGATATTTTCATGTCTACTTCCTATAGCTCAGACTCTCAAACTTGGAGAAAAAAACAGTGGATGACATGTTTGTCATCCTTTCAGATGTATGGCTGGATAATGAAGAGGTAACTCAGTGATTTTGTTAATGCTCTTCCTTTGCTAAGCATGCTTGTTCTCAGAACTTTTTGCTCTTTTTGTCCGTAGAGAAGACCATGGAAAAATTGGCTGTTGTGCTAGATGGTTACGAAAGTCTGGAGGTTGTTCCTTATTTGTTTGTTCTGATGGGAAATTTCTGCTCTCATCCCTGCAACCTTTCCTTCAACTCGTTTTCAAGTCTTAGGTGAGGACATTTTCTGGATCTTAGTCTTTTCATGCTCAAGATTATAAGATGTACGGTATCCAGTAAACATGATTTACAGAATGCAGTTCGGAAAACTTGGGGAAATGATCAAAGCTCATCCAAGAATAAAAGAGCAAAGCAGATTTTTATTCATCCCAGGACCTGACGATGCAGGTACTAGCCACATTGCCTTCTTTGTAGTAGTCTTTTAGTATTTCTCCACCTTCACCATTCCCACTATCAAACTAGCACCAACTTATTTCTTTTCTTACTATAGTGCCTTACTGGGTTATCGAGGATAGGATTCACCAACCTAACCAGAACCAAGTTATGGGCTGACCCAATAAATTAGTCATGTTACAAGCATGAAATAGGGTTTAATGTCCACCTAGACAAATCTCCAAATCTCGACATAAAGTGTTATGTCCATATGCACAAACCTTGTTTTGTAATTTGTAATTTGTAACATACTCTTGTTATATTATTAGTCTGTTAATTCTTAGTGTTTGATGAATACAGGGCCATCGAAAGTCCTCCCAAGTTGTGCATTACCGAAGTATTTAACTGAAGAGCTCCAAAAACACATTCCGAATGCCATCTTCTCTAGTAATCCCTGCAGGTCTGATCTCCCTTGTGATTATCACTGCATCAGATCCTTAATATGAGAAGTTTTTTCTTCTTTTTATGCTACATTTTGTTTCTTTGCTTCCGACATATAATGTGTAATAACAGAAATTTGTGTAGTGGCTTGCTTTTTACATATTTTGATGCCAAATCTGTATATGTTCTGCAACATTAACTTATAAATACTAAGATTATTTTCATTACGTATGTAAAGAATGTTTCACAAGACTTGTCAATTAGATAATAACTTCCGTGGGTTTGTGATCTTACATAACATGTGGTTGCTACCCTTAGTGTTATGTAGTGTAATGAGCAATGGCTTCAAAACAATGTTTATCATGCTGTCAACTGATTTCAAACCCACATTTTCCTATTTCCAGAGTAAAGTTCTACACGTGTTATGTAGTGTAATGAGCAATGGCTTCAAAACAATGTTTATCATGCTGTCAACTGATTTCAAACCCACATTTTCCTATTTCCAGAGTAAAGTTCTACACCCAAGAAATTGTATTCTTCCGACAAGATCTGCTCTACAGAATGCGCCGATCCTCTCTGATTCCTCCATCAAGTGAAGAAACAAGTGATCCTTTTGAGCATGTGAGTTAATTTCTTCTCCCAATCATGTAAATTTAAATGCTGGGATTATTAAAATAGGTGCATCCCTCTGCTAACTTGATCATCTCTTTTGCAGCTTGTAGCTACTATCACTCATCAGAGTCATCTTTGCCCATTGCCTCTCACAGTGCAACCGATCATCTGGAACTATGACCACTGCCTCCGACTATATCCTACACCACACACGGTATTGCCTCTATAATATAGCATAACAACTACACACAGGCAGCCTGTTCTTGACTAAAGATTGTCTGTGGCTTCCAATATTTTATCTGCAGATAGTGTTGGGGGATAGAAGTGAACAAAAGGCATTCAAATACACAGGAATAACATGTTTCAACCCGGGCTCCTTCTCTAACGACAGCACATTCGCAGCATACCGCCCTTGCATACAGGAAGTCGAGTTGTCTGCTCTTGAAAGCTAATTCACTTGCAAGCATCTGTCCGGCTCCCTTCACAACTTCAAGCGAAATGTTTTATCATATAAATATAGTTTATGCCTATCATTCTTGAGGTCCTAACGGTAGCCAAATTTTCTGAGCATCCCCCATCTCTAAGTTATTATTGATTTTAATCTCCCAACATGCTTACTAATGAACCTTGGTTTTTTATGTGATGAACATGTAATGGAACTTTGCCCCCATGATCTAATTGATAATATGGTGTATAAGGTTGTTTGTAAGATTTTTTTTTTAATGTTTCCTGCAAATTTTGTTTCATTAATCAAATTTCCCTGCCTCAGCACTATTAGACATTTGACAAAACACACATGTGCAAAGCAAGTGTCCTTGTTCCTGAAGAATTTGTATCGAGCTTCAAGAATGTCAACAAGTTGAGCAGTAATCAAATGCCAGCCTGTCCCATATTGGTTATTAATCAGATTAAGACCTAATCAAGTAACAGATTGGTCCATTATTCTTATTGCTGCTAAGAATTTCTAGTAGCAGAAGCTCCTGCCTCCGGTGTGATGGATGCTCTGGACTGTGCTCACAGAAGCGTCGAGTCATCTTTGTAGAATCTCACCTCATAGTCCAGTTTGCTAAGCGTTTGTACTTTGTCTATACTTTTTAGCTACTTTCCTTTCGTCAACATGAAGGTACATTCTTTACAATTTCCAGAAAGTCTTAACAAAAAGAGGGGTTGACGAGACCCAGATGTTCTATGCTATTCCTCTAATAAGCCACTGTTATTTCAACAAGAATTAAACAAAAGAAGAATGTGATGAGACCCAGATGTCTTTCAATAAGAAATTCAACAAGGGTTGTGTAGCGACTCAGGTGACTTCATAGCCAAAGCTCAAGCTTAAATGCACCTCTTGGTTGCTGGCAAGAAGAAGAAGAAGAATACGAGCTTTGCTATGCCTACAACCAAATTTTACAACTCTCCTACAACCGGGCACAATGATGGGGCCGGGTGGAGCCCATGTAGCAGGGGGGGTGAGAGTGGTGGTGGGATCCGGTGGGACCCATGTGTAAGGGGTGGGAGAGAGTAGTTGTAAGAAAGTTGTAAAAATTTGATAATAAACTTAGCATTTTCCTTTTAAATTTTTAGTTGTGAAACTGTTCATTTTATTGTCCCGAATTGGTACCAACCGTTGTGAAGCTTGCAAGTCCAGTTCTTCTCATAATTCATTTTTACTGCGTATTGTTCGAGCTGAACTTGCGGTTTTGGCATGTCCCAAACAGATACTAAACGTTGCCCATGCTGGTTGATATCGACGTTGTAGATTTCTTTTCTCATAAATTCGGCAAAAAAACATTCAAGAAAAGAAAAAGAAAAAGGAAATTATGGAAAAAGTGTAAACACATCAATTCAGTTGTGTCGAAGATCAACAATGTTATAGTGTGTATGAGATTCCGTATTAATATACTATAACTATTATCATGGATAGAGTGCAAACAAACCCTCCTTAGATTTGCGTTTTTGCGTTTAAAGACTCATAGTCTAAAAATATTCTCACATTTTTATTTTTGCTCAGTTTGCACCACTGTCGTTAACAGCCGTTAAAATACGTCTAAAAAGACGATTTTACCCCTCCTCCCACTCTCTTCCCTCCCCCCCCCTCTCTCTCTCTCCCCGGTGGTGGGGGCGAGGCCGGCCAGAGGAGGGGGGAGGGTGGCCGGCCAGCGAAGGAAGGAGGAGGAGGAGGAGGAGGAGGAGGAGGAGGTGGGGGGGGGGGGGAGGGGGGGGGGGAGGTGAGGTCAAGGGGGGCCGCCCGACCAGCGGAAAGGGGGGGGGGTGTAGAAACCCTAGAGGGGGGTGTAGAAACCCTAGAAGGGGGGGGGGGGGGGGGGGAGGGTGAATAGGGTCAAGCTAACTAATCAAGCACTTAGCACAAGCTAATTGACAATTTAAAAATATAAGTGCAAGAGAAGAAGCAACAACAATACCGACACACGATATATCATGGTATCCTCTCAAGAGGCACTCCAGTCCCGGAACTCTCTTCGGCTTTAATCCACTATTTGAGTAAATAGTTACACACGAGTTTGGATCCGAAGAACTCGCCGACTTCTTACACGAGAGCTTTAATTTGTAGGCCTCTCCGACTTCAACCGAGAGTTTGGATACGAAAACTCTCCAACTTCAACCGAGAGTTTGGATACGAAGACTCTCCAACTTCAACCTTCACAATAGGTTTTGATCTCCTTATACAATAAGATGAAGATCTTACTTTTCAACTCAATAACTCTAACACAATTTGTGGATGGCAAATGAAAGCTTTGTAGAGTTGTTTGTGGGCTTTGGTGGTTTAGAAATTTTTAGGCTCAAAGCATCAACCTTGAATGAAGGGGTTCAAGGCTATTTATAACCAAAGTATTGAAAAGAGCCAAAGACAACTTTTCAGTCAGCGAACCGGTATACCGTCGGTATGGACCGGCATGCCGTCTGTATACCGGTCTGGAATGCAACGGCTAGAAATATAGCCATTGGGATCATTAAACGCTCGAAATCCGACCGTTGGAATTTCAAATGTTACTGAATCGACATACCGTCGGTATGGACCGGCATGTCGTCGGTATGCCGATTTTGTAGACAGAAACTTTCTGTAAACAAAATCGGTATGCCGTCGGTATAGACCGGTATACCGTCGGTATGCCGATTTTCATCCGAAAATGACCATGGGCTAATTTATACCCTAGCTTTCGATTTTGCCATACATTTCTTGTGTTTACAATTATTCCTAAGACTCATTACAGACTCCAGAAATACTGTAGCAGGTGCAGGCTTCTTCAGAGTCTTAAAATGAAGATGGCATGGTTTGGCTTCTTCCTTTGGTAGGTGCTGGCTTTTTTCCTTGGCGACAACTGTCCAAAGATATTCAGTTTGTGAAAACTGAATACCTTTCGGGGACTTCGTCCCCGAATCCCCGACGAGGGGCGCTGCCCCCTCGACCCCCGTCCGCGCGAGTGCGTGGCTCCGGAGATGTCGTCGGGTGGTTCAGAGAAATCTTGTGGGATCCGTCGTCTTTGGCCCACCATGATTTCTTCATTGCATATGTCCACATTGATCTTGCTTATTGCTTTTCTGCATGTACATGTTAGACGAACAAAACAATATACATAATAGCAAGTATGATAAGTTTAATGCACATTAGGATAATGCTGAGTTTAAGTATAAGTGCTAAGGTAATAGCATAAATGTTAGTGATATCATAATGATTAAAATTAATTGAATAACCAAAATCAAAAACATAGTTTTGATTTTGGCAACCCGATTAAATTTAAGATAGATAAGCTCATATCACTAATATGTAAACCAATAGGCACATATCACCAAAGGTATAAGTATAAGTAGAAATGCTATAGCGATAGTATGAAGATTAGTGATAAAGAAATGCTAAACTTAACATATTAACCATATTAAAAAACATGATACAATCATTGGGCCAACAATCTTCCCCCTTTTTGATTATGGCAAATCGGTTAAGTTTAGTATGGATACAATAGATGCATGTATCACTAATTTACAAGAGATATAAGCAATATCACGAAAAGCATACTACTTAGATTACTTATAAATACATAATTAAACTTACTTCTCCCCCTTTGTCATGATCAAAAATAGGCTCCCCCGTACGAAGAGATAAAAGAAAATTAATCTTAAGTACATAAATCAGAGCATGAGGAAGGCATAGACAATCATGATCAAGAAATACTAAATGAAGAACAATGGGAGAAGTGTGTAAAGACAAGTATAGAAACTACATATCAAATGTAGAGTGCCAAATGGAAAATAACTTGTCAAAACACAATATAGTTGGTAAAACAAATAAAATTGAAAACAGTCAATAAATAGTTTTACCAACTTGAAGTCCAAGAAATAAACTCCAAAACATAATATTATATGAATTAAAACTCTAGTTTTGGAAGGAGGCAATATACCAATTCAAATAAAAGATTTCAATCAAGGATTTCAGTCAAAAGCCCATGAGGATTAGATAATTGCAAAGTAATTGATATAAAAAAAACAAGTGAGATAGTTGGAAGATATAAACTTAATACCAATTGAAATATAAACTTGAAACATTGATCAAAAAGTCATTTGAAAGTCAAAATTATCCACAAATAAATAGTGGAACAAAATAAAGGAATGATCAATGAAAAATAGAGCAATTGATATAGAATAATCTTATTATTTGCAAAATCTATATGCTTACCCAAGTTCATGCATTTGAACTCAATTACCTTATCATGCTATATGAATACCCTTTTAGATAAACATAAAGGTAAATGAGAAAAATATTTAAGAAGGAGAAATTCAGTCGACTTGAATGCTCCCCCTCAAAGTATTACCAATATAGATACACAAAAATTTTAGGTAAGCCCTCAATATGAAAAGCCAAATCAATTAAACATATAAGGAAAGCCAAAACAATGAAAGCACAATAGTCATCAAGATAAGATATGAAAGTTAATATTAACAAGATGACTTACTTAATCCATATAAAAGAGAGAGATAAATAAAAAAAAAGACACTTGCATACACTCTCATAAACCCTTCACAAAAGATAATTATCATGACCACAATAATAGGATATGAAATTGAAGAAATATGGGTCCATGATGAACTAGGTATACGACATATTTAAGGGTATAAATAAATTGAATCAATTGATTTGCCCCCCTCAAAATATGCGTATATAGTTCCAAAGCACTTATAGCATAAAATATAGAACTAAAAAATTTGGAGGTAAATCAACTATGGATTTTACCCCATTGCTCAATGCATGTAAGGCAACAATATCGTCAAAAGACGAATAGTGTCATCTTTAGTCAAGAGAAGATATCCAATTAATAGCCGCTAAAGATGAAAAATCAAAAGAATATTCCAATTAAGCACATATAATCAAAAGATGGCATACATTAGTCTATATAGAAGGATCTCATACTTAAATATGATAGATCAATGTATGTTATCCTTTGAGAAAATGTCATCATGAAAAAGAATAAAGTCAATTAAAAATAATCATGATGATAGACAGAATATAGCTCAAAAATAAAATAAAAACAAAACTCAAACATCATGTCCATGATTATCTAATTAAGAAAGAATCAACCAATTTATTACTTTACATGGACTAGGTATGTTTCACCATATATGTACCCATCAACGGGTAAAATCCAAACCTTGCTAATGGTAAATAATAAACCATAAAGTTCAAATAGCAAAGGCCCATATGTGACAATCCATGAGTAGTCAAAGTAGAGTAATAAATTAGTTTGATAATCACATAATAAGATAATATAGGACTACTCAACCATTATGATCTTTTATCAATAAAAATAAACAAGTTAAACATGATCCAACAAATCCCATAAAGAAAATTCCAAACCCATATTTATGATAAGATCTCATAAATCAATGAAAAATATGGAAAAGAGTCATTCTTATTTAAATGATTGAAAATATAATCGAGAAGAGATGTAAATGAT
The DNA here is from genome assembly GCA_029216955.1 of Iris pallida. Taxonomy (NCBI): domain Eukaryota; kingdom Viridiplantae; phylum Streptophyta; class Magnoliopsida; order Asparagales; family Iridaceae; genus Iris; species Iris pallida. The sequence continues at coordinate 738,272 of JANAVB010020200.1, read as the reverse complement.
AATACGATAAAATCATAACTCAAAAGTGAGAGAAATTTAAGAGATACATGCTAATGACTAATAAGGAAGGAGATTTAAAGAAAGGAATCACAAACCTCCAAGAGAAACAAGATCTAATCAAAACTGTGTAAAACTAGTTTTAGAGAACAAACATATGTATCTAAAATAGGATACAAAATACATTTAGAAGAATCACATATCTTGTTTATGTAAACTAGCATATCATATATAGATTAAAAAGAAAAACAATAGCTAGATGAGTGAAAGTGAACCAAATTATATAGCTTAACAATATATCATAAATAAGCAAGCTACATAACTAATTAGAATTAATGAGGTAGGCCATTAACAAGATAAATGTGCTCATTTAATCTTAAGTCACTAACACTAAAGATACTTGCTCAAGCATAGAGTTCACAAATAGGGCAATACATTTTGAATGAACAAAATGATTTAGACTCTTTACTAAGCAAGGATAAGAGCATAAGATGACAAATAAATGAATTAATCTCTTATCAAGTATAGGCCAAAAGAGATATTCATGAAAACATAATAAAATAAATCTCTTTGCCAAGTATTGAGATTAACTCAAGATAATGAAATGATAGATCGATCTAGAGAATGCAAAATACTATCGCCATTATAAAATAAGTGTATTCTCTATAAATGGAAAAATCTCAACACAAAAGCTCAAACCATAGTAGCTAAAGTCATAAGAAATATGATGTATCAATTACATGTGTTCTCATGTGCTACAAAAACCATTGGACAACAATAATTCAAAAGGAAGTATAAATCCAAGGAATGAGCAAAGAAAGATCATTAAGATCAAGAAGGCTAAATGCTAAAGATATCAAGAAGTACATTTTTCAAAGGGCTTTCATAGTGCATCATAGTAAATTGTAAAGATACATACTAGAAAATATACACTAATTAAGGAGATAAATTTAACATGCAAGGTAAAGCTCAAAACTATGTGATCCTTAATAGAACATCCATAATTAGTCATGGACAAGACATTAATAAACATTTTCTCTCAACATCCTAACTTAAAGGCATAAAACAAATAAATATCAAAAGTTAGGAATCATTTATATATATGAAACTATATATATCACGAATAGGCATACATGAAAATATCAAAAATTAATTAAGAACATGTATCCATAATGCCAACCAAAAAGTCAAGAAAATATCATCAAAAGAAGACTTTAAGGAAGAATCTAATTAATTCAAGAAGAACAAATTTGGTCAAAGGAATCAATAGCTAAGGTATGAGATAAGCACGAGTTTGAAGGTAACAAGTATATTTAAATACTCTTCAAGTCAATATAAAACTTTAGCTTAACTCATATGCCCACATAAAGATATTTATACAAAAAAATATCAACATAAGAAATACATGATCTACATGTAAATGAAAATTTTAATGAATATAGTCATGTATCTTTAATGAATGTTTGAAAAACTATCACAAATTCAAAACACATATAAATAAGCTTTATTAGGTAAAGACATAATTGATTCATAAGAGGTTTAATCAAAATAAAACATAAGAATCAATAATGAATATATTATGTGAGCACAAGGTTAAAGTGAAAGTATAAGTATATACTTGTCAAGTGATAGGAAGCTTGTGCTAAACACATATATTCTCAAATACCGATTAAGATAAATATGACATATTAAATACAAACCGGCAAGAAGTAACTATTTCAAAAACTTTAAAGACGGAGAGTTAAAATCATATTAACTCAAATCAAAACCAAGCTCCTATGAACTAGAGTGATATGCATGCTTTATAAATAAAGATTAAGAATAACGAGCATGCATATATAAATGTGTCACACTAATAGAAAATGAGTGATAAACTATATAGTGTGAACTAATCATTTAAGCTGAGCAACTAGTCATGCTAGATAAAAGAATTAATAAGAAAATTAACTAAACAAGCTAGTATTAAATCTCACATTAATGATTTATATAAAAGACAACTAAAGGATATCAATGTGAGCTAGTAGCAAGACATCAAGAGAAACATGCTAGATTCTACAAATATAAACAAGTTAAAGAGAATCGTTCAGCATGTTACCAAAGTGGCTCTAGTGGCCATGCTTGTGTTGGTGCAATTGCTTGGAAGATAACATTTGAGCTTTGCAACCACCAACACGCTCCTCGGTGCTATGTTCCGATACAAGAAGCTTCACCTACAACATTAGATGAAGACTTTGGTATCCAAATAAACTTGGATCCACATTTATTAGCTTTAGGAACCCATATAGCACTTACTCTAACATTGGTAGTAAAGGTCCTACGAATAGGACATGTAAAGCTCATGTGTCCAATGCAGAGCAATAAAAGCACCTAATGCTAGTGTGTGCACATGTATCAGAATGAGCATGGTTATGAACATGTGACATACTAGAATGATGAATATCTCTAGAGTGAACATGAGAGGATTTTGTTTTAAGAATATTATGTTCTAATAGCAAATCATCATGCAAACAAGTAAGAGAATCAAATTTAGCATTTAAAGCATAATTCTCCTTTTCAAATAAAGCAATTCTAGAAATAAAATCATCATTTTGTTTCTTTAAAGAATCAATAGAAGAATCGTGCAAAGAAGTTAACACAAGCGTTTGACTTTTAAGATCTTCTATAGATGAGAAAGAGATTTAATTTTCAAGATTAAAGCCTCATTCAAACTCTTTAAAGAAACACATGATGAGTTTTTAGAATCAAGTCTAGATAATAAATTATTGTTTTCATTTATCAAAAACTCATTTGCTTCTTCTAAATGAATAACCTTTTCAGAAAGTTCTTCATTTGTAGAATGAAGGTTGTCAAGAATCTCTAAGGATTGTTTAGCCATGGCTTTCCACTTAGAGCATTTCTTGCATTTAGAAGAAACATGATTGTCTATGCTACAAGAAGTAAAACCCTCTTTATCGGAGGAGGAGTAGGAGGAATACGATGTCATAGAAAAATAACAAGGATCTACTCTAAGGAAGTTAAGCCTAACAATAAAGTCCTTGCTCTGATACCAATTGTAGAAACCTAGAGGGGGGGTGAATAGGGTCAAGCTAACTAATCAAGCACTTAGCACAAGCTAATTGGCAATTTAAAAATATAAGTGCAAGAGAAGAAGCAACAACAATACCGACACACGATATATCCTGGTATCCTCCCAAGAGGCAGTCCAGTCCCTGAACTCTTTCCGGCTTTAATCCACTATTTGAGTAAATAGTTACACACAAGTTTGGATCCGAAGAACTCGCCAACTTCTTACACGAGAGCTTTAATCCGTAGGCCTCTCCGACTTCAACCGAGAGTTTGGATACGAAGACTCTCCAACTTCAACCTTCACAATAGGTTTTGATCTCCTTATATAATAAGATGAAGATCTTACTTTTCAACTCAATAACTCTAACACAATTTGTGGATGACAAATGAAAGCTTTGTAGAGTTGTTTGTGGATAGGCTTTGGTGGTTTAGAAATTTTTAGGCTCAAAGCATCAACCTTGAATGAAGGGGTTCAAGGCTATTTATAACCAAAGTATTGAAAAGAGCCAAAGGCAACTTTTCAGTCAGCGAACCGGTATACCGTCGGTATGGACCGGCATGCCGTCAGTATACCCGTCTGGAATGCAACGGCTAGAAATATAGCCGTTGGGATCATTAAACGCTCGAAATCCGACCGTTGGAATTTCAAACGTTACTGAATCGGCATACTGTCGGTATGCCGATTTTGTAGACGGAAACTTTATGTGAACAAAATTGGTATGCCGTCGGTATAGACCGGTATACCGTCGGTATGCCGATTTTTATTCGAAAATGACCATGGGCTAATTTCTACCCTAGCTTTCGATTTTGCCATCCATTTCTTGTGTTTACAATTATTCCTAAGACTCATTACAGACTCCAAAAATACTGTAGCAGGTGCAGGCTTCTTCAGAGTCTTGAAAGAAGATGGCATTGTTTGGCTTCTTCCTTTGATAGGTGCTGGTTTTTTCCCTTGGCGGCAGCTGTCCAAAGATATTCAGTTTGTGAAAACTGAATACCTTTCGGGGGCTTCGCCCCCGAATTCCCGACGAGGGGCGCTGCCCCTCGACCCCCGTCCGCTGACCGGGCAGTGGAACCCCCGAGTGCGTGGCTCCGAAGATGTCGTCGGGTGGTTCAGAGAAATCTTGTGGGATCCGTCGTCTTTGGCCCACCATGATTTCTTCATTGCATATGTCCACATTGATCTTGCTTATTGCTTTTCTGCATGTACATGTTAGACAAACACAACAATATACATAATAGCAAGTATGATAAGTTTAATGCACATTAGGACAATGCTGAGTTTAAGTATAAGTGCTAAGGTGATAGCATAAATGTTAGTGATATCATAATGATTAAAATTAATTGAATAACCAAAATCAAAAACATATTTTTGATTTTGGCAACCCGATTAAATTTAAGATAGATAAGCTCATATCACTAATATGTAAACCAATAGCCACATATCACCAAAGGTATAAGTATAAGTAGAAATGCTATAGCGATAGTATGAAGATTAGTGATAAAGAAATGCTAAACTTAACATATTAACCATATTCAAAAACATGATACAATCACTGGGCCAACAGGGGGGGGGGGGGGGGGGGGGGGGGTCGAAGGTGGGAGGGGGTGGGTCGAGGGTGCCAGCCAGCAGAGGAAGGAGGGGGGCAGGTCGAGGGGGGCCGATCGGCGGGGGGGGGGGGGGGGGGGGGGGGGGGGGGGGGGGGGGTCATGGGGGCCGTCGGACGGAGGAAGGGAGGATATATTTTTATTTTTTTAAGTCATTAGCGGACATTTCTAACGGCTAATTGATGGTAGGTGCTTTTTTGCTGACGCGAAAAATCTTAGAAGGGGTCAATTGCATTACTTTTCTAACGAGCTTTATTTTGCTAACGAGGCAAATCTAGGGAGGGTTTGTTTGCACTTTACCCCTATTATCATTTGTCGATGTCGTATACAAATAAATTGTCATAGCTGTATATCAATAAATTTACAACATTCACCTATATTGATAATACTTCATTCAAAACCATTATTGTGGTTTCAGTATATCTAAAACAGAAGTAAATAAACCATAGTATTTATTGCAAGGGAACAATTCAGTAAAGATATGTGAGAAATTTGCATACATGATCTCACATGTAGAGATGTCTTCGTCGGAGGAGTTGGTCATGTTTTCTTACAAGTCATTCAACAATGAAACTTACAAATTCTTTTGAAGAGTGAGATCATTATCACATAGATAAGGTGCCTATCTCTACATAGTACTTCCACAATGCGAGGAAAAAATAAGCCTTCTGATCGAGTATTATTCCATTTCCAGAAAATATAATACATAAAATTGTGTCTAAATGTATTATATATTTCTTTAGCTTTTTTACAATACTCTTTTATCATTATTGACTTCTGTAAACCAAAAAAATTGGTACCGACCAGAAATTGCAAAAACTACCAATACTCATTCGGATTCGAATAGCGAAGGTGGTGCAAACCTTAACTAGAACCAACTGATTAAGATTTGACGCCTTGACCACTCCTAAAGAACAAAGTAGCTTAATTATCTTTTAAGTTCAATCAAGAGTTTGTTTCAAGAAGTAAAGAATGCCAACAGTTTCCCCAGAACAAACGTGGTTACATATATGACAAAAACTATGCAGCAAAATGAAATAACAAAGAACAATAAAAGATGGATGCTGTTATATTCATACAATCATATAACAGAATATATAGCGAGTCCATTTTTGTTCATTCACCAAAACTAGTGTGGATGTTCATCATTCCAATTTTGTTCACCCACCAGAACTTACGAGTAAAAGAAATAGAATCAAAAGCCACAGATAGTCACCGAGAAACCAACAATCATTAAGCATTAAACACAAGCTACGTTCGGTTGGTAAAATACGTGAAAGAAGGTTCACAAGTGAATTTTCAAATCCCAACTACATTTTACTAAAAAGCTAGAAGAAACCACAAACTCAGGAGAAACAAAATCCAGCTGCTGCTTTCTTTTTACTCCAAGGGCCAGTTGGTGCTCGTCACTGGCCCTCCCCTGATTCACGCTTTGGAGCTGCTTCTTTAATCTCATCTCCGGCATCCTCCTGGAGACAGAAGCAAAACAAAAATAATAATAAGTATATTGATGAAAATTTAAGTACAAATAACAGAGGAAGCAGAGGAGAAAGAAAGAAACCGTGATATCGGAGGTCCACAGCGTCAAGTTATCGCGGAGGAGCTGCATGATCAATGTGCTATCCTTGTACGACTCCTCTCCCAAGGAGTCCAGTTCTGAGATAGCTTCATCAAAAGCCTGTCAAGAGACGACAAATCCATGAGAATTGAGAAAATAAGGCAACCAGGATCCTTAAACCTGGTGAAGGGGCAATCTTCCGTCAGCATTGGGTTCAAACAGCTTTCACCATTCTTAGCAACCACTACCAAAAAAAGGTCCTTTTATTAATTTCATTAGCCAGGACATGAAACATTGACGAGGGAAAACAACTGTTTACATCCAGGTACTAATTTCATGTAGAAACTAAATGCCATGCCATCAACAAGGAGTTCTTACATGGATTTGACCAGAGAGTCCAAAATTGATAGCCGTTTGTTTTTTGGTTAACCCTTGAGATGCTACCATGCCACATCCATCCTCCACTCCTTAAATAGTTCCAAACATTTTGAGAACAGAAATAGTTGTCCTAGCATTCTGGTACAAAGATTGTACCAAATCCTATGTCATCTTCCTATGTTTATCATCATGTGTATCTTTAATGATACATCGTGTGTATTTTGGTGCAAATAGCATGCAATCAGATAAGTTACAGTAGAACTAAAATTTCACAACTGAAAATGAAATATGAAAAATCTCAGAGCCCTTGGGCAAAAACTTGTATCACGTACTATTGTTCAATCTGCCCCCATGCCAAACAAACCAAACTGATTAAGAATTTACAGTTTAACCACTCCAAAAGAACAAAGTAGCTCAATTCGCGTTGCAGTTCAATCAAGTGTTACTTTGCAAGATCAATTAAAGATCGCAAATAGTCTTCACAGAAGAAACAGTCGTGTGTATATATATAGGACAGAAACATTGTGGCCAAAAAACCCAAAAGAATAACAAAAATGCATGCCCTGCTGGAAGACGTACAACTTTGAGAGCGTAATGTCCGGCGTTCCACATATTTTTCCCTCACGGTTCATACAATATATAAAGGACAATATAAAGCTATCTCAGAGAGGGCCGGGACAAACTATTGAATTTAGGATGAGAGAATAACTTATAGCATCATGAAATGATTTTGATGAGACGTGCAGGTGAACTACTTGATAGATCTTTTCACTTAATCCTTGAAAGGACTCGAATCAATTGGCTTCACCATTCAAACATGTTACTTGTTCTGAGTTAACGAGAAGTGAACACAACACCTCACATTTTACACAGTCCAAATGCTCCGATATAAGTTGGCTCGGAAACAACCTATTGATTTAAAACACTAAATATATGGTTTATGCTTTGTACATGATTATTCATTATACACTGATTATCTACATTGTCAGGGTTTATATAAGTTGTGCATAGCTTGACTGCATGCAACTTTGATTCAATCATGCAAGTATAAGAAGCAGATTGGAAAGACATGTGATTTAGATGTGCACACTTAATTAACTATACATATATTTTGCATGGCACCTTGCCATGACTATCTATGGAGTGTTTTAGAGTAGTCGCGTAATAAATGACCTCTTGGTGCAGCATTATATTTAGTCTACAAAGCATCCTCATCATTATCATAGCACTTAACTAAGAATTTATTTGGGGCTGTCTACAAAATACTCTTCCTCTCAAACTGGAACATCTCTGTACAATTATGATGGTTCTAAAAGCAGTTTAGTAGATCTTCTACTGCTTTTCCATATTCAATGTAGCCTTTGTCAAATAACAACTACTAAATATGATTACTTCTAAGTAAATAAAACATATAATTTCTAATTAGTATTTGCTAATGGTAGCCTACCCAAAAATTGGGATAAAGGCTTTGTTGTAGGGGTGCAACTCGGGCGGGTTGGGTCGGGCTTGAGGTCGACCCAAGCCCAACCCGACGAATCATAATCCTAACCCGAGCCCAAGCCCGGCCCAACCCCGGGTTCAACATATGAAGCCCAAGACCAAGTCCAGAGGATCGGGTTTGGCTCGGGTTGAACTCGGGTTGGGTCGGGTCCATCGGATTTATCGGGCTCTAATATAATATTTTAATAATTTTAAACAAAAGTAATCTTAAACACATAATTGATATAACACATAATCAAATATCAATTAAGTCTTGATCATTACAAAATACAAACTGAAATATGATTTAGGATAAGGAGTTAAAGAGTTTTGGTGGAGAAGTTTAGAATTTAAACTTTTTACTAAGAAGTATGAAATTATATATATATATATATATATATATATATATATATATATATATATATATATATATATATATATAAGTCGGGTTTCGGGTTCTTCGGATATAACCCGACACATGAACCCGAGCCAAACCTGAATTTTGATCGGGTTCAAATATTTTAACCCAAACCCAAGCCCGAACCCGAGTATCTTCAATCCTAACCCAACCCATTAACAGGTTTACCCGATCGGGCTCGGGTTTAGCCCGCCCGAGTTGAACCCCTACTTTGTTGTTCTACAGTATTTTCTAATAGTGGTGCTCGTTGATTGAAAGATCTGAGAAACAAGGTGTTGGCACATTGATTTTGATAACATTAGCTGTATCTTCGTGTTTTAGTTTTCTCTATCTTCTTAGCAAACATATATACCATCAAGTTTCCCAAAGGCTGCTACAAAAAGATCTTTTTATCAAAGCCACACGGAAGCTTGATGGTATATCTGTTTGTTGAGAAGACAGAGAAAACTAAAACACGAAGATGCAGTTAATATTACCAAAATCAATGTGCCAACAATCTCCCCAATTTTGATAATTGACAAAAAGAATGTAGCATCGTGTTTTTAGAGAGTCTCTCTCCCGTAGGTAGACTACTCCCCCTCAACACGTTTTCTCCCCTTTGTCACTTAATCAAAGATGGTGTATATATATATATATATATATATATATATATATATATATATAGGAGGATGCATGAGAACCAATAGGATAAACTAAGGCATGCATATATTGGATTGAAAGTTTGGGGAGTACATGCTTGGAATAGACTGAAACTTAACAGAGACTAAAGCAAGTAAAGCTCCCTATCAGGAGTAAACCAAGCAACACTAAAGATTAACAAAACAAACATTGGTCCCCGCAGGACTGCACAGAGCAACAAACTAAAGACGGCAAAGAAAAAACTGACGGCCATGGTCCCCGAAGGACCTCACAAGACAAAATGACTCAAACACTGACACCACTTCTTATTATGACCACCATCATGAGAGACCAAGATTCACTGATCAGCCGGAGCATCACCATCACCCGGAGTCCCCTGGAAAGCCCCAAAAGAATCAATGCCATCCGAATACATGAAGCCATAGGCATTTGGATCAGAGAACTGCAATGCTTGAAAGTGGGGATCTTGAAAATCGAGATCAAGAAAAGCATTGCGATCCTGAAGAGTACGCTAAATAAAGCAACACTGGTCATGAAAGCGACTCTGGATGAGATTTTCGAGGCCTCTGGTGTTAGTCCGCATCTGTTCCTCCGCCTGAGCCATGCGCATGTCAAAGTGATACTGGGTAAGAGGCATAAAGCGGCCGGAAGGAGGAGCAGATGGAGCATTAGCAGCCGTCTGAGAACTGGATGGGCGGGCTGAGCGAGATGATTGGCCGGTAGCAGAGTAGCGCGAGACAGCCAAGTAGGAAGGAGCGCCATCCGTGTGGCACAAGGTGAGGTCCATATTTGGCTTCCAGAATAATAGTGATGAACATACCGAAGTTTAGGGCACGCCGTCCCGCAGAGTGAATCGAGGAAAAGGCGTTCAACAAAGTTTTTGCGAAGGACCAGGTTTTCTTGGCGTACAGATAGTACATGCAAACAAGGACATCGCATGTGATGGCATCGTAATTGCCGGACTTGGGAGTCAAGGAGTGGCAGATGATGCGATGCAGTTCATAATAAAAAGGCTCCAGCTGCTTGGAGAGAACTGGAATAGAGGAGCGTCAAGCCCTTTGCAAGTAATGCCGCAAAATTTTTTAAACGATACGTTGGAGGTAGGATTGAGCCCAACCAGAGCAAGAAGAGCGTCCCCTCGATTAGGTATATCGAGAATCTCAGCGAGATCACGGGCGGTGAGGCAGATGTGGCGATCGTTGACTAGAGTTTCGATAGCGTTGTTGGCCAAGTCCGGGACGAGATTGCAGTAAAAAAGACGAACTGCAGCAAGGTAGACATGAACTTGACGACTAAAAAATTTGGAGAGTCCCACAAACTGGAATAGCGACAAATGTCCTGAGAAGACGTTCCAGTTAATCGGCTTACCTTCGAACACGGGGTGGTGTTCAAAGGATATAAATCATGTGTCGACAACAACATTGGATTTGAAGATTTTGCGATCGTAGGCGCCATTTGGAAGAGGTACAGGGATGAAGGGTTTTGAGGAAGAGTCACGAGGTGATTGGCCGGTAGCTGAATAGTGGCAAATGCCTAGAGTCTGTACAAGGTCTAGGACATACTATTAAACGCTTAAGGTGGATGACAAACCAAAAGTCCTTATAAAATATCCTTCAAAAATCACTTGATATACTTACAACGGAAGACCGACGGTATGCCACTAGGTGCCGACGGTATGCCACTTTCTTACACAAAAAATGTTCTATAAAGATAATCGGCATACAGTAGCATACCGACGGTATACCGATTTCTTACACAGAAATGGTATACCGATTTCTTACACAGAAACAGTTCTGTGAAGATAATCGGTACTCCGACGGTATACCGATCTGTACCGCCGGTATTCCGTCTGCTTTAATTTTTTATTTTTGAATGGACGGATCTTAACATTAAATGCTCCAACAGCTAGATTTATTACCGTTACTGTTTAGAAACGGTATACCGACGGAACGCCGTCTCATACCGACGGAATTCCGTCAGTTGTGCGTTTGGAGCATTAAATGACTAACTCTCTTGGTGCGCTATTTAAAATGGTTGTGTCTTCTCTTTAAAGTCATCTACTTGAGCCTTAAATTTTCTCAACAACCAAGAGCCTCACCATTACTCTCTATCCAAAGCTTTAGTTACTTCCATCTTCTCTCCCTCATACATCCAATCAACTCTCATCGTCTCTTCAGTTAAACCTCTTCATTCATCATTCTTTCCAAAACCCCTACTTTTATTCATCTCCACCTCTTCATCTATCCATTCCCCTACGTTTCAAAAACCCTTTCTCTTTCCAACATTTCCTCCTCACCTATTTATCTCTCCTCCTCTTCCTCTTTCACCATTTACAACTTATCCCTTTCTATCCTCTCCTACTACACACCATTGTCCTCTCCATGGCCCACGATAAATGACCTCGTTCTTCCTCTTCCTCAAATCCCTTCATCCATGTACCTCTTCCAAATGGCGCCTACGATCGTAAAATTTTCAAATCCAGTGTTGCTACCGACGCCTGATTTATATCCTTTGAACACCACCCCGTGTTTGAAGGTAAGTCGATCAACTGGAATGTCTTCTCAGGACATTTGCCGCTATTCCAGTTTGCGGGACACTCCAAATTTCTTAATCGTCAAGTTCCTGTCTACCATGCTGCAGTTCGTCTTTTTTACTGCAATCTCGTCCCGGACTTGGCCAACAACGCCATCGAAACTCTAGTTAACGATCGCCACATCCGTCTCACCGCCCGTGATCTCGCTGAGATTCTCGATATACCTAATCGAGGGGACGCTCTTCCTGCTCTGGCTGGGCTCAATCCTACCTCCAACGTGTCGTTTGAAGAATTTTGCAGCATTATTTGCAAAGGGTCCGACGCTCCTCTATTCCAGCTCTCTCCAAGCAGCTGGAGCCTTTTTATTATGAACTGCATCGCATCATCTGCCACTCCTTGACTCCCAAGTCCGGCAATTACGATGCCATCACATGCGACGTCCTTGTTTGCATGTACTATCTGTACGCCAAGAAAACCTGGTCCTTCGCAAAAACTCTGTTGAACGCCTTTTCCTCGATTCACTCTGCGGGACGGCGTGCCCTAAACTTTGGTATGTTCATCAATATTATCCTGGAATCCAAAGGTGTGGACCTCAGCTTGTGCCACACGGATGACGCTCCTTCCTACTTGGCTGTCTCGTGCTACTCTGCTATCGGCCAATCATCTCGCTCAGCCCGCACATCCAGTTCTCAGACGGCTGCTGATGCTCCATCCGCTCCTCCTTCCGGCCGCTTTATGCCTCTCACCCAGCATCACTTTGACTTGCGCATGGCTCAGGCGGAGGAACAGATGCAGACTAACACCAGAGGCCTCGAAAATCTCATCCAGAGTCGCTTTCATGACCAGTGTTACTTTATTCAGCGTACTCTTCAGGATCGCAATGCTTTTCTTGATCTCGATTTTCAAGATCCCCACTTTCAAGCATCGCGATTCTTTGATCCAAATGTCTATGGCTTCATGTATTCGAATGTCATTGATCCTTTTGGGGCTTTCCAGGGAACCCCGGGTGATGATGATGGTGATAATCCGGCTGATTAGTGAATCTTGGGCATGATGGTGGTCATAATAAGAAGTGGTGTCAGTGTTTGAGTCATTTTGTCTTGTGAGGTCCTTCGAGGACCGTGGTCGTCAATTTTTTTCTTTGTTGTCTTTAGATTGTTGCTCTGTGCGGTCCTGCGAGGACCAATGTTTGTTTTGTTAATCTTTATTGTTGCTTGGTTTACTCCCGATAGGGAGCTTTACTTGCTTTAGTCTCTGTCAAGTTTCAGTCTATTCCAAGCATGTACTCCCCAAACTTTCAATCCAATATATGCATGCCTTAGTTTATCATATTGTTCTATATATATATATATATATATATATACCATCTTTGATTAAGTGACAAAGGAGAAGAAAACGTGTTAAGGTGGAGTAGTATACCTACGGGGGAGAGACTCTAAAAACACGATGCTATATTCTTTTTTGTCAATTATCAAAAAGGAAAAGATTGTTGGCACATTGATTTTGATAATATTACCTGCATCTTCGTGTTTTAATTTTCTCTATCTTCTCAGCAAACAGATATACCATCAAGCTTCCCAAAGGCTGCTACAAAAAGATCTTTTTATTAAAGCCACACGGAAGACTTATGGAATGACTTAAAGCAAAGACTGAAGAGAAGCCACTGCATACTCAAAAGACTGCTCTCAAAAGATTCAAGGTCCTAGTCTGTACATTTGATTAAGTGACAAAGGAGAAGAAAACGTGTTGAGGGGGAGTAGTCTACCTACGGGGGAGAGACTCTAAAAACATGATGCTACATTCTTTTTGTCAATTATCAAAATGGAAAAAATTGTTGGCACATTGATTTTGATAATATTGACTGCATCTTCGTGTTTTAGTTTTCTCTATCTTCTCAGCAAACAGATATACCATCAAACTTCCCAAAGGCTGCTACAAAAAGATCTTTTTATCAAAGCCACACGGAAGACTTATGGAATGACTTAAAGCAAAGACTGAAGAGAAGCCACCGTATACTCAAAAGCCTGCTCTCAAAAGATTCAAGGTCCTAGTCTGTACAAGGTCTAGGACATACTATGAAACGCTTAAGATGGATGAAAAACCAAAAATTCTTATAAAATATCCTTCAAAAATCACTTTGATAAGTGTTGTAAAAATCCCTCTAGGCGGCCGACTAGTCCCCGACTAGTCGCTAGTCGGCCGCCGCCGACTCGACTAGGGGCTAGTCCCCGACTAGTCACTTGTCGGCCACCGTCGACTCGATTAGGGGCTGGTCCATCCAAAAATTAGCTAGATTCGTACTAGTTTGGGCTGCCGTCGACTTCGTCAAGGCAGCCGTCGTCGACTCTTTACTTTGTTGCTGCCATTTTCTATTTTTGAAAAAAGTGACTAACCTACTCTTTTTTTATTTTTACTTTTGCTTTGTTATCTCTTTGCTACTGTTGTTGTGGCTCTTTTTTTAATTTTTGCTTGTTATTTTTTTTTGCTTTTGCTTGCTACTGCGGCTGTAACTCTCCGTGCAAAATAGTAAGTTGTTAACATATTATTTAAATATTTATCGAAATAGAAATTTATGCAAAATAATGAATAAGAAAATGCACTGTAGTCTGCGATAATTAAAAGTTCAACAATTAACATATTATTTTTTAAAATATTTTTATAACATATTACATATATATATATATATATATTCATTAAAAATTCTAAACCGACTAATCCGACTAGTACCCGAGTAGTCCCCGAGTAGTCCGATTAATCCGTAGTCCCCACGAACCGACTAGCGGCCGACTAGCGATTTTTACAACCTTGCTTTGATATACTTACAACGGAAGACCAACGGTTTGCCGCTAGGTGCCGACGGTATACCGATTTCTTACACAGAAAAGATTCTGTAAAGATAATCGACATACCGACGGCATACCGTAACATACCGACGGTATACCGATTTCTTACACAGAAAAGGTTCTGTGAAGATAATCGACATACCGCAGTATACCGACGGTATACCAGTTTCTTACACAGAAATAGTTCTGTGAAAATAATCGGCATACTGCAGTATACCGGTTTCTTACACAGAAACAGTTCTGTGAAGATAATCGGTACTCCGACGGTATACCGATCTGTACCGCCGGTATTCCGTCTGCTTTATTTTTTATTTTTGAATGTACGGATCTTAGCATTAAATGCTCCAACGGCTAGATTTATTACCATTATTGTTCAGAAACGGTATACCGACGGAATGTCGTTCCATACCGACGGAATTCCGTCAGCTGTGCGTTTGGAGCATTAAATGACTCACTCTCTTGGTGCTCTATTTAAAGTGGTTGTGTCTTCTCTTTAAAGCCATCCACTTGAACCTTGAATTTTCTCAACAACCAAGAGCCTCACCATTACTCTCTATCCAAAGCTTTAATTTGTCATCCAACCAAAAAGTGCTAGAGTATTCAAGAGTTGTAATCTTCGATCTTCAAAGTGTTGTTGAAGATCAAAAACCTTCTTTCTTTCTTATTGAAGTTGACGAGCCTTCGGAGGAAAACTCGTGTGTAAGAAGTTGACGAGCTCTTCGGATCCAAACTCGTGTTGAAGTTGACGAATTCTTCGGATCCAAACTCATGTATAACTATTTACTCAAATAGTGGATTAAAGCCGGAGATAGTTCTGAGACTGGAGTGCCCCTTGGGAGGATACCAGGATACATCGAGTGTTTGAATCTCTCTCTCTCTCTTTTATTATAATTCAAAATTGCTATCATTGTTCTTAATTAGTTTATTACCCTATTCACCCCCCCCCCCCCTCTAGGGTTCTACACAAGGTACAATTCCCGATTTATCTGAAGCAAACTCCTTCAAAAAATCAGTAAGAACATGTACATAATTGCCAAACATAAAACAAAATGTTAGCGTACGGAACAAACACGCTCACAGAAACCCTGATCAGCCAAAAACCTCCGGTGTGTGTTTATTGATATCCCTTTGGCTGCCAGAAACCCTGATCAGGCCCGCCTTAGCACAAGTCCATGTCAGCCTCACTTTCTTTTGAAGCTTTATGAACATTGGAGGTAGGATTGTATATTTGAGCAAGTCGTTCATGAACAACTCAGGTTGATTAATAACTCGTTCATGTTCGTTTATTAGGCTTATCAAGTCAAGCTCTATACTAACTTCAGATCATTTATTAAACAAGTCAAGCTCAAGTGACGTGTGGAACTTGGCTTGTTTAAGCTTTGATAAACTTGCTAATATATACAACAAGGTCAAGAAGCATACATAAATTTTTTGTACCACATAAATTAGATCTCAAGTCTTTAATAAATGATTCTAGTTCCCTTTGGATGGAATGTAGCAATATTACACCCGTTTGAACTCAAGTATATCTGTTCAAGCAATCTTGAACATAAGATCGGGTACTATCTATAACGAACAGACTCATGCAAGCAAAATTTTACTCTAATATACTAAAAGAAGCTTGCACTTGGCAAAACTTTTAATACACACATACGCAAATATATGCTTGAACATAATATATATTCTTGACAGAAGCTTGGCATTTGAAAAGGTGTAAACATTTTTAATACTTATGTCAAGTTATGTGTAACGGAATACTTTGAGTACTTTGAGAACACGGATGATTGTTATCTCAATCAGGCACAAGGATTATTCTCTTTATACTTATTAGAACACATTTACGATACTCACAGGTAGTACATCACTATAACTATATAACCTACACGAACATGTGACAATTAGAGGGTGTACACAACAAGTATAATTTAAGACATACATTGTGCCAGATTAGGTCTGGTAACGTTCAAGACTAGGCTCAGTGGAATTTGTTTTGCATTGCCATATATTTTCGCCGAGATTCCATACCAGCCCATTCACTGATTTAGACTTTTATTACTGGACCCATGCCCCGACCCGAAAACTTTGACAGCACTTTAAAACCTAGTCAGTATTTCACAAATATCCTGCCTCTTTCTTATCAAGAAATTTGCAAGTATATACTATTATAAGTAAAATAACTAAGGTTCGAATGTCTTTTAACAATAATTGCAAAACTATCTTAGATAAGACCATTACAAACATTGACTTGATAGCATATCTTATATTTTCATATAAATGAGATATGGTTCTAGCTCCTCATATACACATAAAGTAATAAACTATTTATTTCAGGTAAGGGTGGGTTCGACTACATTAGTGCCTAGGCACACACCCAGCCCACATAAGAGTTTGGCCCTAGCCTGACCTGTAGGCCTTAATGGCCGAAGACGAGCAGATTCAGTCGAGCACGACCAATTGCCGGTCTACTAAGCATTATCGTCTTAAGGGCTTATAAGTCTAAAAAACCTACAGATTAGGAAGGAGTTAGGTGTGGATGAGATCTGGGTAACAAAGAAAATACTAGTTATGGTTGAAGGATCGACAAAAGGAGGATGAGTTAATAAACAAGAGATAGAGAACAACACTCAGGTGCTTATTGGTCAAAGTCAGACACTTGAAGACACTAGCAAACCACAATTAGTTGCAACTTTCTAATGAAACCTATCAATTTAATTATCATTTTGTAATATTGAAATCTAGGACACTCGCTACTTTATACTGAAACATGTCAAACTTGGGATGGCTTCAATATACCAAAACAATAATAAGTTGGAAAGACTAAATAATAACGAAAGTCTCTCAATTTCCTTTTAGAGAGAGGAAATGGATTAGATTCTCTAATTATAGACCACAAAAGGCGCTTACACTGTTTGTACATATTTTCATTTCCAGCCAAATTCCTTCCAATATGAGAAAAAATGACAGACCCACCAAGACTAGTGCTTCTAATATAGTATTTGTTTGTACATTTGTTCATGCATGTAAGTTAGGCAAGTGTGTGGCGTTCTTGTTCTTGTTCTTGTTTGTGCCTGTGGTGAAAGGCGTCAATCAAATAAATGGACACAACATGCTCAAACCCTTAATGTTGCACAAGCATGCATGAAAAAAGAAGGCACATAACGGTATGTCTCTACAATATACATTGCAAGGATGAAATAGACACTACAAAACCATTATAATGACATCAGATAATACTAAATAAAATATTGCAAGTACCGACATTATGGGACTCTATTGCTAAGCAGATTATCTATAAAAGCAGTACAGCTTACTATGTTTAAAGTATACAATGTAGAAGCACCTCCATATTATCCTTCACTTGGACCAAGTTTCACAGAATATGATGATAATTTCGGTATTGAAAAAACAAACAGATGATAATCAATGTGCACACCACAGAATGATTGAATGTATACATAAAAATGAAACCTTGTTGCATAGGAGGAAAAAAATAAGAAGGAAACAGACCTGTTTTGCAAGATTGCAAGCACGATCTGGTGAATTCAGGATCTCATAATAGAACACAGAGAAGTTAAGCGCCAAACCAAGCCTTATTGGGTGAGTCGGGGTAAGTTCGGCTAGAGCAATATCCTACACATTGCAAAAATCTCATGAATCAAACTGTTGTATCAAGAAAGTAATACAACTCAACCAATAATGGGTAATTTGTCCATCTTTAAAGTTTTCTCAAATAGATAATACTTTTGACCCAAATCAACAAAGAGTCAAAACTTCTATGTGTGCATAAAAAAGTGAACACCTGTATGCAATGTTAATTGGCCACACTACGAGGACTTCAGATTAGAACAATTAAAAGCACGATACTAAAATCGAGTATTAATATAAGACAAAGACTCACCTGTGCAGACTTGTATGCCATTAGTGTACTCTCAGCAGCTTCCTTCCTTTCGGCTCCAGTCTTAAACTCCGCAAGATACCTATCCATTAACATTCAAACGAATTTTCAAATCATACTTCTATTATGAACTCCAGAAGAAATGTCCATTGGCCCTTGCACACCTGTGGTAGTCACCCTTCATCTTGAGATAGAACACCTTGGACTCAGCAGCAGTAGAGGAAGGGATGAGGTGGGTGTCAAGTAGCTTCAAGATCCCATCGCAGATCTTGCTAAGCTCGGCCTCGATCTTTCCCCGGTACTCCTTGATCATGGACACGTGGTCCTCGTTCCCTCTACTCTCCTCCTTTTGCTCGATGGATGAGATAATCCTCCACGAGGCACGACGAGCACCAATCACATTCTTGTAGGCCACGGACAGGAGGTTCCTCTCCTCCACGGTCAGCTCCTCGACATCTACCGTCTTTGCCACTTTTTCCATAAACTCTACCATCTCCTCATATCTCTCCGCTTGCTCTGCAAGCTTTGCCATGTAGACATTCTCCTCCCTTGATGACTCGGCCGGAGACATCTCGACTCTCTTTACTTCTTTTAAGACAAATTACTGTCTAGGAATTCTGACAATAAAGTAGATGATCAAATTGCCAATCTTTTTTTTGTCACAAGTACCCAATACAATTTATGACCCAAAAAAAAATTGTGGCCTCTAAAAAGAAACAATTGAGTGCATAGGAACACTTGCACGGTTGCACCCAAGAAAGCACAGAACTCTGGAAAAAAATCGGTGGTATTCCTGTGTCGCAACATGCCGGATACAAATATTACACTATGATACGATAAATTTGATGATGTGTCCACTGTCCGGTCACTAGACACAGTGTTCTAAAATTCGCTATGCGGATTGTGTTCGAAGGAGGAGCGCCTAGCTGCCTAGGCGTCGCCTAGGCACCCTTACAAGTATCAAACAGTTTGTTTTCCCTCTCTTCTCCTACTCCCTTGTAACAGCTTATATAGTAATTTTAACTAATTTGTGTTCTATTTACTACTTCTCTCATTTCTAAACGTCTCTTGTTAATCTATTACAGGGTTCAACACTTCTACAAGACTGCAACAATGAAAATATTGGATCAAACTATGAACAATAAGACGGCTTCTACAAGGCCGAACAGGCCGCACGCGTAGGCGCCGACAACTGCCGAATATAGGGTTTTCGCTTCGGCCTAGGGGCGCCTAGCGTCTAGGCAGCCGAACAGGCTGATTTTTATAACACAGCTTGACAGTGTTGTGTGTACATGCTACATAGGTTTCTTATATGAGATCTACATCTGGGCGCATTCTATGTGCATATCATGCTTAACTAAGTGATGAAAATATGGGAGCACAAATCCCAGAGAAAATTTCACTTTTTTACTCTCTATTTCTGTCAGAAATTTTGATTTATCATGATATAAATGATTTATAAACACAGCAGAAGCATATAAAAAACACGATTATTTAAGAGCTGCATGTTTGCAGAGATCTTCATAATTAGAACACACAAAAAATGTCGAACATCACAAAATCCTTTGGAAATATGTACACTTTAACAGCCCTCCTGATCTGGATCTAGAACACATATGACAACATATCAAATGAAAATTGGTACTCTTTTAGCAACAGAACAATAAATCAATCAAAATTTTAGTTAGCATATCAATTAATTAAAGGCCTCGATCTCTAAAATAATAATCTTAACAAAGTAAAAAAAAAAAAACTAGATCCGGAAAATCTATCAACCCTAACCAGCAAAAAAAAATTCGAACTTTCACATCCAGATCCGATGGATCTATAGATCAAATTGAAAAATAAAAACAGAATAAATCACTAAATAAAATTATTGAGAAATTATACCTAAAATTTTCTTCTGGTCCTTCTCTTCCTCTTTAGCTTTTCTCGCCGCTGTAGGGACTGTGTATACTATATATATAATATTTCTAATATTTTAAGTGCGGATTTGACGGGGTTTATGCAAATTGAGATGTACAGCCAAGCAGGGGATGAACATTCCGTCGGTTCGGTTTAACGGAAATTTGTCGAACCGTAATTTTGTAAATTAAACCATGTCGAAGTTAATCAAAACGGTTCAGCTTTTTGACTAATTCGATTTTTTTTTTTTTTGTGCACTATGTCAGACTAGGGATAAAACTGAATTTCAATCCAATTGTTTTATTGAAAATCAAATTTAATTACAGTTTTGTAAATTAGAACCCAACGAACCAAACAAAAACGGTTGGGTTTTTTATTAATTCAATTTTGACATACTAAGCCATAAGCCAGACGAAGAGTTAATTTGGTTCCAACAAATTTCTTACAGCCTCTCTCTCTCTTCCCTTACACATGATTTCCATAGTGTCTCACCTCCCCTCTCACCCCCTGCTACATGGACTCCATCGGACCCCACCACTTTCCTTATTCTTTCAATCGAAGTTCGACACGTGGTGGTGGTAAGGAGATTGTAAGCATTTGGTTGTAGGCATATCAAAGCTCTTTATATAATGGGTCGGTCTAAAGATTTACAATCAAATTTTTACAACAAATTTTTTCAGTCAAATTTAAAAAATAAAAAATAGACATCCATAGTATGGATAAAGTAATCAAATATAATCTAATTTCATAAATGATAAATAGAGCTACACGTCTAAACCATTGATCTAAATTAATTATATATATAGTCGTGTCACGACCCGCGCCCTAGAGTTAGGGCACGAGAACGTAACAACGCCCAGCCTACGCCGCAGTGTCGGCGGTAGAACGCTGTCCTAGGTCTCAATGCATCTAACAGTATAAGACTAAACAGTTTATACCCCCGAATGGGGGTGACATAGCAGATACATTCTCAATCACATCTAAGGTAGAGCATGATAAAGATAGATAAAACATGAAATCCAAAATAAATACAGGAGATAGAAGTCTAAGTGTCTAAGATACATAAATCCAGAAATACATCTCAAAACTCAAATACAGTAATCCACAAAGTAAATACAGCTCCAGACAAAATGAAATAACTATCTAAACAACCTCTACTGTGTCTCCTCTAGGCTAGCAGGCAATCTCCAAGCTATCTGTAAAATTTATCAACAGGTCCAGTCAGGACTGGAGCGAGTACAGTACATCTCAACAGATCATAGCAGGTTAGAAAATATAGTCATGCAGTAAAGTAAGATACAGGTACTGAAAGAAAGCAGTATGTAAACAGAGAGAGAACTGTAATAGAAATATCTACTATACATAGAGAACTAGCAGTGACTAGTGTGTCAGAGTACAATATGAACATGTAAATGGCCTGGGATGATTCTGATAAGACACTAAGGAATGATTCTGATAAGATACTACTGGTGTATTATTCACATGTCCAATTCTACTCCCCCGTACCCCCAATCAATACACAAGGATCCAGCCAGGTTATGTTATATGATGCTATGTAACAGCCCCCGAAGGGTGGTAGACCCCGAAGGTGATAAGCCCCCGAAGGTGATAGACCCCGAAGGTGATACATAGTAGTCCCATAAATGGGATAAGGATTCTAGGAAGACTCTACGATCATAAGAGTATATGTCGTAAGTGATCAAAGAACCAATGAAGCATAGTGATACGCCATGTAAGTGAAACGCACAGAACATGTAGTACCCGATGCTCCCTAAGGATAACATCTCAAGGAGGGATCCATATAGTACCAATCCGTGTGACCAACGTGACAGTACAAGTAAAGTAATCTACTGCAGGAAATAATTCTAAGCAGGATATGAAATGATCAGAGAATGTACTCGCCTCGATAACCTGAATAGCTGATAAGTATAGGGGGGTCCGACTGAAGCCACAGAGTCCTATTTAAAGCAACACAGGTTACAAGGTGTTCAAGTTGTAATAAATGAATCCACAAACAATCTATTTTATCCTAGGTTCTTCTAGTCAAATTAACTCTAGGTCAACTCCGGTCAATAATTTAGTCAAACTAGGTCAAGTGTTGACTTACAGTTGACTTTGGGTCAACTGGTCAACTCTGGTCAAACAGGGTCAATTCTAGTCTAATATAAAGTGTACTTCGTTATTTGTACGTCGAAACTTACGTCACGCAAATCGAGATAAGAAGATTATCGGTAAGGTTGATAATCTTATTATAGTGATCCACGTGTCCAACTTGTCAATTTCAGCGATGTGAGATCACTGGAATTGGCTGATCTCAGTTTCGTTGTACTAATTCCGAAATACGAACATTATATGAATTAATTATTAATTAATTTATAAAAAGTTTAAACTTAGAGAAATTATCAACAAACATTGTCGGACGATGAAATAAACATCGCCAACGTGTTCAGAATGGTCAAATTAGCTAGGATAGCCTACCCATCGGTCTAATTTGGATACAAGGGCAAAAAGGTAATTTCGGGTCAAAACGGTGTCCGTGTCGGAGCCATTTTGCACCGAAAAACGTGCAAAAAATCAAGTCAATAAAACATAACAAAATATATGTCTACGAAACCAGAATGACGATACGAACCCAACGGTATCTCCAGAATTGGATTACGTTGACCCGATCTCAATTTGGCCCGTTGACCAAAACTTGGAATTCAGGTTTGCACGGAAATGCGTGCCGGAGCCAAAGTTCTCAAAACTTAGCAAACTACCTGTCAACGAGTCCAGAATGATGATACGAACTCAACGGTATATCCGGAATTGGATTCCGATGAGCCGATCTCAAAATGACCCGTTGACCCGGATATTGGTATCCGACTTGCACCGAAATGCGTGCCAGACCCAATGTCCACCAAAACCTAGCAAATTATATGTCAACGAGTCCAAAATGACGATACGAACTCAACGGTATATCCGGAATTGGATTTCGATGAGCCGACGTCAAAAAGTCCCGTTGACGCAGAATGTGGGACCCACTTTGCACCGAAAAACGTGCCAGGATCCACGTTCTCCAAATCTAACAAATTTTGTATGAAAATATGCCAGAACGACGTCACAAGTCTACTGGTGGTGTCAGAAATGAAATCTGGAGTCCCGTGTTCAAAAATAGAATTTTACAAGTTGAAAATTACGAATTCGGACGGTCAACTTTGGCGTCGAATTCAACCAATCAAACAAGCTCACAATGAAACGAAACTGGAGGGATAGTAAGAGGGTTATACCAGCTTCGCACCGGAACTGGTAGCACGCCAAACGGAGCAGCGGTGGAGTAGATACAAGCTGACGAAGTTGACCCCGCAAAACTGTCCAAATTTAATACAATTTAAACGGTCAACTTGGTGGCCGGTTTTCATGTATCAAACGATAAAATTAACGGACGAAAATTGACAGAGATGAAGGTGGATATACCGAGATTGTGACGGAGCAAAGAAATCGCCGATCCAATGGTCGAATCTTCGGGAAAACGTGTACGAAGTCGCTGCGACGGAGCGTCAAAATGAACTCGATCCCGTGCGCGTCACGACGGGACGTCGTTCAAAACGCACAAATCGCCTCGACGGTGCGTCCCGGAGGACGGTGGCCGTCAGGGAAAGTTCACCGGAGAGAGGGGTTGCACGGCCAGGGGGCCACGACGGCCCACGCGGCGGCGCGGCGGCGCACGACGGCGGTCCGCGCGCGCGCGTGTGCTCGCCTGTGCATGCATGCGGCTGCTGCCGTGCTCACTGGTGGCGCGGGGAGGCTGCGCCCTAGCCCGGCGAGGCAGGGCGGCGGCGCGCGACCAGCCTACCACGGTGACGTGGGGGGGGGGGCAGCCACGCGACGGTGGCGGAAAGGTGGCGCCATGGTGGTGGCGGGCTGGAAGGAAGGGTGGAGATGGTTGGTGATGGCGGTTTTAATTGGAGGAGGAGGAGAGTAAGAGATGGAGATGGAGGAGGAGGGTGAGCTCAGCCGACGGCCAGGGGGAGGAGTGGTCGGGGAGAAAAGGAATTTGCATGGCTGTGTTGATGTGGTTGTTTTGTGTGTAGAATAATTTAAGGGGAGAGAGAAAGAGAGGATAAGAGAGAGAGATGAAAAAGTGTCCTCCCTAGAAATTAGGGCCGGCCTAATGAGAGGGGGAGGTTGTGTGAATGTGAGGGGAGTAATGGTGAGGATTCGATGGAATCATCCAAAGGCTAGGATTAAATTAACTAAAAATAGGTCATTCCTATGGGAATTAAATAAATAGAATTTTCCAATAAATATAGAAAAATATGTAGGAAAGTACTTGATATTTTTGGGCAAGAAAAATATGAGGGTGTCATGATGGAGGGCAACACAAAGCTGGACTGGACTCGGTGGAGCCGGATTGGATCAAAATCGGACATTATGCAAAAATCGAATTAAAATTAGGTGTTGATGATCATGAGTAAATAAGTAGCACATGGGGATTCCAATAAATGGGACACAAGTGGCGGACGGATAGTAGACTCAAAGTGGGCCATGTCCATAGTTGGGGCTGACAGGTTTTGGTCGACAGGAGATCCACAAATCAAGTTGGAAAATGAATGTGACGCCGTGGAGTGAAATAAAATCGGGTCACGTGTCGGGAAAGTTGTGCGAATCAAATGGAGCACAAAATGACGTGTCTGAGTGGGACACGAAGGTCATGGGTGACGAGCGTCTCGAGTAGATCAAGCATGAGAAGTTGGTTTCAAGAAACTGACTGGTCTTGCGCTCCCAAATTAAAAGTCACGGTAACGTGCTAAAAATGATCAAGGAAAAGAGTGGGAAAATCAATTAATAATCAAATGGTCTAATTCGACCCGAAGTTCAGCGAAGCAAAAAGAGCACAAGGGAACAAGTTTGGATGGGACACTATATACCATCATGAAGGCAATCATGTCCACTCCAAAACTCGTGAAGAAGATTTCCACAGTTGAACATCCCTGACACTCCAAATATCAATGGCACGGGAAAACACACTTAGGAAAAAAAATAACATAATAAATTATTTATCAAAACCAATCAATCAGGAAATAAAATAAAATGAAAAAAATTAACCCGAAATTCAGGGTGCTCACATCCTACCCACCTTATAAAAATTTTGTCCTCGAAATTAAAATGTCCCTACTCCCTCTAGGTCAAACCCCCACAATCAAAGTCCCAGAACTTAAACAAATCATACCATCAAATAAAAGAATGGCATATAGGGTCATGGCATACGGTGGTAGTGAAAGTCTCATCTAGGTATACTAGTCATACTAACCAAACGGTCATAGGGTATCAAAACACACAAGCAATCCAGGGTGCTAAACTTAGAAAAGATACAGAAATAACAATTATCAAAACTGTAAGACAGTCTACCATCCTATGTGGAAACTGGTACTTATCAGAAAATTTAAGAAAGGTAACTACCAATCATCTAAAAGGGATACTAATCAAGAAAATCAAAATTACAAGCTAAAGAATGAAAGTCAATTGCATGAAATTCAATTACAATATATATATAGAGAGAGCGTTAGAGAGGAAAAAGCTAGCATTATGTGTATGGGGACATGTTCATGTGGTTAGATAGTAGGCGTGTGTGTACGTGAATATACATGAAAGTGTATATGAGGATTGTGTTTCAGTTCAACGGCTATCAAGTTACACTAATCATGGCATATTGGTTAAACAATCTACAATACGCAACTTATTTAATCATAACATGCATAGCTAAATATATATATAAAAAGGTAGAGACTTAGTTATGTATTTATATGTATTATAACATGTATGCCTAAGCTCTATATATATCTATCTAGATATACAATCATAACATAGAGGGGAAGGGTTTGGTTACATGACAGTGTATACTAAGTTAGGGTGTGTGTGTGTGTCCTTGTACAGGGTTATAGCTTAGTATTAAAAAGTTAAACCTAGTTTTAGTTCAGCATTTACATACAAAATCTGGAAACAAGCTAACATTTAAAGCAGTGTAATATTAACACATTACAGTCTCGGGTTTTAGGGTTTTGAAAAAAAATCACAACTAACTCAATGCTTCCAATATCCTAACATGATAGAGAAGAAACCCTAACATACCATCCATACATTTATCTATGCACACAGTTCAATATTACACATTAAATCTGAATTTGCACTAAACATTTGAAATCAATGTGAAAATGTTAGCATGTAACTAGTTTTCAAGATTTTGGAGAAATTTGAACATGAAAACCAACTCAATGTTTATCACAAACTAACATGTAAGAATATGAAACCTAACATTATATCCCTACATACAACAATGTACACAGCTTTAAATATTATATTAAAGAAAATAAAACATCAATTTAAACTAAACATTTGGAATCTCGTATCAAGGGTTAATATGCACACAGTCTTAGATTGACAAATTAAACACAAAACTCAAAAAAAAAAAAAATTTGAATTGAAACTCTAAGTATAACATACATGTGCAGTGATGTAAACATAACTAATAACATAAAATTTATATTTAAATCACGAGTTAAGCCTAAAAAAGCAGAGAACCAGAAATATTGGGATTTTGAAAATTTAACATCAACAACATATTAATAGGTATTCAGGTAGGTGGAAAAATCAAGTGTAGCATGCATACGTGTTAAGCAAAGTGTCTGCTATATGTATTCATATATATATTCTCATATCCCAATATAAAAAAATTAATTCTACGTTAAGACTAACATTTAGATTCCTACCAAGATTGCAAGTAGGTGATTGACGAAATCAAGACAGTTTTATTATCATTATTATTTAATACAAGAATAATAGCAAGAAAGAAATAACGATAAAATCGGTTCTGCTTATCTGTTTAAAGAAGGAACCGTTTTGAACTCCAGAGTTAAAATATCAAATTCAAGATAAAGTCTAGCAAAATCATCGATTCATTGTATTATGAAAAACTCATAGCAAGAAATTACACAAGGTTTATAAAACCAACTAAACTTACTCCTGAGTTAAATAATAGAAAACTAGACAAACAAACAAATAATAATTCTTTTTTTTTTGAATGACTGAACAAAAGTAGAGAAAACATGTTCAAAAATATTTAAGGTGCAATCTGATAATCATATGCGTCTATCCAAAATCATGGTACTCTAAATCCTCGTCATACTAGTAAGCAAGGCTATGATAATCACAGAGCCCTTGACTTATGCACATATCTCTAGAATCATGGTATTTAACATTTTCGCGGTACCGCTAGCTTGGCTGCGAAAACCTTAAATTTCCACACCCGAGAAATATATCCAGAGTCAGACTATATGTCCTCACCATGCTGACTAATGTGACTATAGAAGACTAGATTCCTTAACATAGATGACCTAGCCCATATAATTTCATCTTGCCAAAAATTAAATTAAATCAACAATGAATACCCAAAAATCAAATCAAATTTATCAACGAACATCAAACTCAAAAATGAACAAAATCCTTCAATCATATAAATACAAACTCGGATGCTACAGCTAATCGTCAAGATTCAAAATTCAACAATCTTCCATCAAAATTAATAAATACAAACCCAAATTCAACAATCACCCATCAAAATCAAATTCAACAACAGAAAATAAAGATAAAACAATCAAGGAAAAAGAGAGTTTTCAAATCGAAGTTAAAATAAGATTCTCAAGGGCCGTCCCAAGAATCTTTCAAGAGTTCCTAACTGTGATTGAGTACCTTCAAAATATATCCTAATCCTACTGCAGGCTGTAGTGGTACTCAAGTTTGAATACCACTACATAAACTCGACCTGCATGGGCCACCACTAAAAACGTGTCACGACCCGCGCCCTAGAGTTAGGGCACGAGAACGTAACAACGCCCAGCCTACGCCGCAGTGTCGGCGGTAGAACGCTGTCCTAGGTCTCAATGCATCTAACAGTATAAGACTAAACAGTTTATACTCCCCAAATGGGGGTGACATAGCAGATACATTCTCAATCACATCTAAGGTAGAGCATGATAAAGATAGATAAAACATGAAATCCAAAATAAATACAGGAGATAGAAGTCTAAGTGTCTAAGATACATAAACCCAGAAATACATCTAAAAACTCAAATACAGTAATCCATAAAGTAAATACAGCTCCAGACAAAATGAAATAACTATCTAAACAACCTCTACTGTGTCTCCTCTAGGCTAGCAGGCAATCTCCAAGCTATCTGTAAAATTTATCAACAGGTCCAGTCAGGACTGGAGCGAGTACAGTACATCTCAACAGATCATAGCAGGTTAGAAAATATAGTCATACAGTAAAGTAAGATACAGGTACTGAAAGAAAGCAGTATGTAAACAGAGAGAGAACTGTAATAGAAATATCTACTATACATAGAGAACTAGCAGTGACTAGTGTGTCAGAGTACAATATGAACATGTAAATGGCCTGGGATGATTCTGATAAGACACTAAGGAATGATTCTGATAAGATACTACTGGTGTATTATTCACATGTCCAATTCTACTCCTCCGTACCCCCAATCAATACACAAGGATCCAGCCAGGTTATGTTATATGATGCTATGTAACAGCCCCCGAAGGGTGGTAGACCCCGAAGGTGATAAGCCTCCGAAGGTGATAGATCCCGAAGGTGATAGACCCCGAAGGTGATACATAGTAGTCCCATAAATGGGATAAGGATTCTAGGAAGACTCTACGATCATAAGAGTATATGTCGTAAGTGATCAAAGAACCAATGAAGCATAGTGATACGCCATGTAAGTGAAACGCACAGAACATGTAGTACCCGATGCTCCCTAAGGATAATATCTCAAGGAGGGATCCATATAGTACCAATCTGTGTGACCAACGTGACAGTACAAGTAAAGTAATCTACTGCAGGAAATAATTCTAAGCAGGATATGAAATGATCAGAAAATGTACTCGCCTCGATAACCTGAACAGCTGATAAGTATAGGGGGGTCCGACTGAAGCCACAGAGTCCTATTTAAAGTAACACAGGTTACAAGGTGTTCAAGTTGTAATAAATGAATCCACAAACAATCTATTTTATCCTAGGTTCTTCTAGTCAAATTAACTCTAGGTCAACTCCGGTCAATAATTTAGTCAAACTAGGTCAAGCGTTGACTTACAGTTGACTTTGGGTCAACTGGTCAACTCTGGTCAAACAAGGTCAATTCTAGTCTAATATAAAGTATACTTCGTTATTTGTACGTCGAAACTTACGTCACGCAAATCGAGATAAGAAGATTATCGGTAAGGTTGATAATCTTATTATAGTGATCCACGTGTCCAACTTATCAATTTCAGCGATGTAAGATCACTGGAATTGGCTGATCTCAGTTTCGTTGTACTAATTCCGAAATACGAACATTATATGAATTAATTATTAATTAATTTATAAAAAGGCTAAACTCAGAGAAATTATCAACAAACATTGTCGGACGATGAAATAAACATTGCCAACGTGTCCAGAATGGTCAAATTAGCTAGGATAGCCTACCCATCGGTCCAATTTGGACACAAGGGCAAAAAGGTAATTTCGGGTCAAAACGGTGTCCGTGTCGGAGCCGTTTTGCACCGAAAAATGTGCAAGAAATTAAGTCAATAAAACATAACAAATTATATGTCCACGAAACTAGAATGACGATACGAACCCAACGGTATCTCCAGAATTGGATTCCGTTGACCCGATCTCAATTTGGCCCGTTGACCAGAACTTGGAATTTCGGTTTGCACAGAAATGCGTGCCGGAGCCAAAGTTCTCAAAACTCAGCAAACTACCTGTCAACGAGTCCAGAATGATGATACGAACTCAACGGTATATCCGGAATTGGATTCCGATGAGCCGGCGTCAAAAAGTCCCGTTGACGCAGAATGCAGGACCCACTTTGCACCGAAAAACGTGTCAGGGTCCACGTTCTCCAAATCTAACAAATTTTATATGAAAACATGCCAGAACGATGCCACAAGTCTACTGGTGGTGTCAGAAATGAAATCTGGAGTCCCGTGTTCAAAAATGGAATTTTACAAGTTGGAAATTACGAATTCGGACGGCCAACTTTGGCGTCGAATTCAACCAATCAAACAAGCTCACAATGAAACGAAACTGGAGGGGTAGTAAGAGGGTTATACCAGCTTCGTACCGGAACTGGTAGTACACCAAATGAAGCTGTGGTGGAGTAGATACAAGCTGACGAAGTTGACCCCACGAAACTGTCCAAATTTAATACAATTTAAACGGTCAACTTCGTGGCCGGTTTTCATGTATCAAACGATAAAATTAACGGACGAAAATTGACAGGGATGAAGGTGGATATACCGAGATTGTGACGGAGTGAAGAAATTGCCGATCCAACGGTCGGATCTTCGGAAAAACGTGCACGAAGTCGCTGCGACGGAGCGTCAAAATGAACTCGATCCCGCGCGCGTCACGACGGGACGTCGTTCAAAACGCACAAATCGCCTCGACGACGCGTCCCGGAGGACGGTGGCCGTCAGGGAAAGTTCGCCGAAGAGAGGGGGTGCACGGCCAGGGGGCCACGGCGGCGCACGACGGCGGCCCCCGCACGCGCGCGTGTGCTCGCCTGTGCATGCATGCGGCTGCTGCCGTGCTCACTGGTGGCGCGGGGAGGCTGTGCCCTAGCCCGACGAGGCAGGGCGGCGGCACACGACCAGCCTACCTCGGCGACGTGGGGGGGGGGCAGCCACGCGACGATGGCGGAAAGGTGGCGCCATGGTAGTGGCGGGCTGGAAGGAAGGGTTGAGATGGTTGGTGATGGCGGTTTTGATTGGAGGAGGAGGAGAGTAAGAGATGGAGATGGAGGAGGAGGGTGAGCTCAGCCGACGGCCAGGAGGAGGAGTGGTCGGGGAGGAGAGGAATTTGTATGGCTGTGTTGATGTGGTTGTTTTGTGTGTAGAATAATTTAAGGGGAGAGAGAAAGAGAGGATAAGAGAGAGAGATGAAAAAGTGTCCTCCCTAGAAATTAGGGCCGGCCTAATGAGAGGGGGAGGCTGTGTGAATGTGAGGGGAGTAATGGTGAGGATTCGATGGAATCATCCAAAGGCTAGGATTAAATTAGCTAAAAATAGGTCATTCCTATGGGAATTAAATAAATAGAATTTTCCAATAAATATAGAAAAATATGTAGGAAAGTACTTGATATTTTTGGGCAAGAAAAATATGAGGGTGTCATGATGGAGGGCAACACAAAGCTGGACTGGACTCGTGTCACCCTCATTTCCCGTATTTCTCGTATTTCGTATTTATACTCGTATCTGGATTTTGGCATGTATTTTTATTTTTCTCAACTTGTGGAATTTTGGTATTTCTCGTATTTTGGGTTTTAAGCTTGGCTCGGTTTTAATTGGTTTGAGTTGGTTTGGTTTGGTTCTATATGATTGGAACCCCTTAGCCTATGCTCCTCCCTCATTTCTACCACAACCACCCTCTTTATAATTTCCACCTAACTCTCTCTCTCTTCATTACAACCTCCATTAATTTTTTCTTCTTCTTCTTCCTCCACACAACTCTCCACACCCATAGGCAAGTGCAACTTGCTTCTACAAGAGAGCTCCTTTTATTTGTCCATTTGCTAGATTAGGACATGGTGATCAACATTAGAACTTGGCATTTTGTGATTTGGAGTCTCCATTGTTCTAGATCTAAGTTTTCTCTATTTTCGGATTTGCATGGTTTTGATCTATTTAAGTTAGATTTTTATGGGTTTTGATGTTTCTATGTGGGAGAGGATTCAATTTCACCCAAGTTGGAACCTTGGAAATCCGGATTTGGAGTTCGGATGGCCAAGTTGTGATGCCTTGAAGTTTTGGGAGCCATGAGAGCTTCTTCTCAGCCATGGAGAAGAAGACCCTTTCCTCTGCGTGCGTGTTTTTACGCGTACGTAGCTCCCCTGCGTGCGTGCTTTTGTGCGTACGCAGCTCCTCTGTGTGCGTGTTTTTACGCGTACGTAGCTCTCCTGCGTGTGTGACTTTTCTCGTACGCAGCTCTCCTGCGTGCGTGACTTTTCTCGTACGCAGCCCTCCTGCGTGCGTGACTTTTCTCGTACGCAGCTCTCCTGCGTGCATGACTTTTTGCGTACGCAGCTCTCCTGTGTGCGTACTTTAGCTCTCCTGTATGCGTGCTTTCGTGCGTATGCTGTGCGTGCCCTTGTGCGTACGCTGCTCCCTGACCCCTTGCTTGACCCATTGGCTCTTGGAGTTTTGGTCTTAATTCTTTAAGCTTGGCTCTTCTATAGCCCTGTATATTGATATTTTATTAGATATTTTACTTCCATTTTATATCCTTACGCCTTTTTTCTGAACTTGATAATCACGAATTTACTTGATATGTTTGGAATTGATAATTGAGCATGACCTGATAGTGGCCCGTCGTGGCGCACTCCTGACTAGTACACTTGATATGATAACCTGACCTGATACATCTTGAATAGCTGTTGCGACGGCTACCTGACATGACATGACCTGTATAATTAATCCTGACACCGTGGGCGATTGTGCTTGTACAAATAATCCAGTCATGTCTTGCATCATGTCTAGGAGGGGACTCCTGAGTACCACGGTCAGGAGTACCTACTGAATTGGACTAAGGTTAATAATTAGTATAATTCACTAGTCATGAAGAGATGTTACCCAGTTACAGGCGATCCCGTTATCCCGGCCGTAAATGATTGGACTTGTAGCCTGCCGACGAGTAGGGCACATTTCCAGCCCACTGTTATGTGGGGCACCCACCATTGTCACTTAAATGATTGAACTCTATTGTCACTCTAATGCATTGCACTCTCTAGATTGTCACTATAATGATTGCCTGGATAACCTGGATAGCTGCAGGGCCTGTGACTACTTGGAGCATCTCATTGCATCTTGCTAGTAACTAGGATTGTGATAATCCTAGTTAGTTAATGTAGAAAGCCGTAGGCAATGATTGGCCGTGATTGCTTGGATGGAGTCTAGTCCAGTATAGTATTGTCTAGAATTGATTGATTGTAAGATTGTACCAGAATGATTGAAGGATTGTCACTCCAGATTGTCACTATAATGATTGTCACTCCAGATTGTTACTTGACCTGATTTCTTATATTTATCTTGCCGATAAATGGTGAGAGAAACCAAGTTCCGTTTAGACGAAGGGTTACAACCCCGGTCCTTGTTTGGTTTACGGGTTGTAACCTGGCTATCTGAATAGTCCCATGGTTATCTCATCGTATATCATCCTGTCATGCTTTCTTTCCATATGTCCTGTCTTTTAGTGATTCTATACAAGATTGTCTTTTATAATTACCCATCATGCTTTTTCTTAAACTACTGCCTTTTTATGTAATTATACTCTTGTGCTAATTGCTGATTTTAGCTCTTAAGTGAAGCCTCCTTTGTGGCACTTGCTCTTTCTGGGGTCTGACCCAGCTGGTTTTGTATGGCCAGATACCAGAGCAGCTCCAGAGGATCTACCTGCCTTCCAGCCCGATGGTGGTCACCAGGCGTAACCAGGGTATCGAGTGGGTTTTCTTTTGTTCTCCCACTGTAATATTGTAAATTATTCTTTTGAGGCGTTTAGCCGACGAGCAAGTGTTAGCTCGATTGTACTTACTTACTGTTTGCCTACGGGCTGTAACATGATTGACAAGCCCCGGGGGTTGATCATGTATGACTGAACTCTTGCTAGTCCTCACATTTTGTAACGACTAGCTTCATGATCATCTGGATATGTAATGTTTGGGACGCCTTACAATTGTATATTTGGTGATCTGATATCTTGTGATTATTATTAGTTAGTTGAGATTGAGACAATAGGACAACATATGACCTTAAGAGACTGATGGCTTGTAGATAAACCCTCACATATCTAGACAGTCGTGACCGTATGGTGAGATGGATTCCATTTCATTATACGTAGCTAGCTATGTCTGCCCCCGCTCTCCAGTATTCTGGTTCTGGGGCGTGACAACTCGGTGGAGCCGAATTGGATCAAAATCGGACATTGTGCAAAAATCGAATTAAAATTAGGTGTTGATGATCATGAGTAAATAAGTAGCACATGGGGATTCCAATAAATGGGACACAAGTGGCGGACGAATAGTAGACTCAAAGTGGGCCATGTCCATAGTTAGGGCTGACAGGTTTTGGTCGACAGGGGACCCACAAATCAAGTTGGAAAATGAATGTGACGCCGTGGAGTGAAATAAAATCGGGTCACGTGTCGGGAAAGTTGTGCGAATCAAATGGAGCACAAAATGACGTGTCTGAGTGAGACACGAAGGTCATGGGTGACGAGCGTCTCGAGTAGATCAAGCATGAGAAGTTGGTTTCAAGAAACTGACTGGTCTTGCGCTTCCAAATTAAAAGTCACGGTAACGTGCTAAAAATGATCAAGGAAAAGAGTGGAAAAATCAATTAATAATCAAATGGTCTAATTCGACCCGAAGTTCAGCGAAGCAAAAAGAGCACAAAGGAACAAGTTTGGATGGGACACTATATACCATCATGAAGGCAATCATGTCCACTCCAAAACTCGTGAAGAAGATTTCCAGAGTTGAACATCCCTGACACTCCAAATATCAATGGCACGGAAAAACACACTTAGGAAAAAAAATAACAAAATAAATTATTTATCAAAACCAATCAATCAGGAAATAAAATAAAATAAAAAAAAAATCAACCCGAAATTCAGGGTGCTCACAAGTCGGGATGTGAGAGGTGAAGCTAGTTAAGTACTTGTAATTTAATTTTCGATTTAGGTTGGTTTTCAAAACTAGAAACCTAAATTCGATTCGAATAATCGTATATTTTCGTAGTCAACCAAAAATTAAATCTAAATTAAAAAATCGAACGACATATCTTATATCGGTTTGATTTGAGTCGATTTTCAACTTTTGACCGAGATATGCTCATCGTACCTAAAAGTGCTCGGGCTAAATTCAAAATATAGAAGTTCATTTTGTAGAATAGTAAAACTCAATTAGAGTTCCATGATGGTCTTATCCTAGCCATATGAGTTGTAGCATGGGCTTAAAAATTTCTACATTGAGAATGTATGAGCTCATTTTGTAGAATAGTATTGTTATTGTTTGGGAGCGAGGAGAAATTGAGGGGAAGAAAAAAGTTGAGGAAAAAATGAAAAAAAAAGAAGAAGAAAAAGTGATGGCGTTTGTAAATGGGGGAGAAAATTTTGAGAAGAAAAAAAAATCGTGTAGACCCTATTAAAAAAAAATTCCTACCAAAAGTGAGAAAAATGGAAAGAGGCGAGGGAATTTGGGAAGGATTTATCCAAGTAATCCTAAAAAAAACTAAATATAAATTATGATATGATAACACTAAGAGCTAAATAGTAATTACATGTTCATCCACAAGCAAACAATATATTATTTTAAAACTTTTTCCCCCTACTTTTTCACAAACCAAACAAGAAATATTTTTTTTACTTCATTTTAACCTCCTCAATTTTTTCCCTCTACAAAAAAGTTCTCGAACACACCACAAGACTATGTTGGAGCCCTATGATAATCATACCCGATCATAGTTTTGAAAATGAATAAGAAATGAGGAATGAAAAATAGTTCAAATGTATCACAACCCATTTTTTATTATTCTCACATGGCCCCAACCCTTTATAAATTTATATTTCTATTATAAATTTGTGCCCAACTTTATTGTTCGGACACATATATTGGAGATATTCTACGAGCATCTCCAATGAATGGGGCTAAAAAAATATCTTGGGCACAACTTTATAAAATAAAATGGTTCGAGGGCATATTTGAATTGTTTTTCCTCTCTCATTTCTTATTCATTTTCAAAACGAAAATGTGTTGGAGCCATCACAGGATTCCAACTGAGTCTTACTAATCTACAAAATGAGCTTCTACATTCTGAATGTATAATTTATCGGGTCCATGCTATAGCTCATGTGACTGAGACAGTACCATCATTGGGCTCTTGAACCTTTTTATTGTCAAAATGAGCTTCTACATCCTGAATATATAATCTACAAGTTGGGATGAGCCATGCTCTAAGAACATCTATAGTAAGATTCGTTAGGATTTCTAGATTATAGATTTAGAATATAGGAGCTTATTTTGTAGAATATTAAGGTTCAATTTGAGTCCCATGAAGGTCTCGTCCGAACCATATGAGCCATAGCTTAAGCCTCATAATTTATATATTCAGAATGTATGAACTCATCTTATAGAATATGAAGGCTCAATTTGCAGCCCCAACTTTTAGATTCTAGATTTCATATTATTTTTTGGAAAAAAAATAGAAGGATGTCACTTTGGTCTATATATACTCATCTCATTTTGGCCACAAGATATATTTTTGACTATTCTTGCACATACCCAACTCATTATACATTAATTTTTTTTATTATAAATACATGTCTAAAGATGCATCATTGTTGAGCTTCATTTACTATCAATGCTCTAAGAGAATCAATAAGACTCATCCTAATTTATAGATTATAAATCCAAAATGTAGGAGCTTATTTTGTAAAATAGTAAATTTTAATTGGAATCTCACGATGCCTCACTCCAGCCATATGAGCTATAGTGTGGATATAAAAATTTATACATTCAGAATATAGAAACTAATTTTGTAGAATAATAATACTACCCAATTTATAGATTATAGATATTATATTATATGATTTTTTAACCACGTAATTTTTACCTTTTTAAAAAATCATAAAAATTATTTGATGTTGCTGGATTTTTTTTACTATTTACATATCCAATTTATTCTATATTAATTTTTTTGTCATAAATTTGGAACTAATTGTTCAGCTCAATGGTCCATAAAAAAATATTTTATGTACCTTAAAAATCATATTCCTCTATGTCCCTCCATCACGTGGTCCTCTTCTATTCGCTCCTATCTTCTTCTCCCAAACTTTTCCTCTATTTGTTTTGGTCAATAAAAAGTGATATATGGCAGAGGAACATAGAGGGATAAAATTTTTGGAGGGTAAAGTGCAAAAAACCCCTCGTTAGATGTCTTACTTTTGCAATAAAAGACCCGACGCTCTAAATATTCCTAAACGTTTGTAAAATGCTCATAAGACCCCCTAATGCTGATTTTTGAGTAACGGGCGTTATTTCTAGAGTAAACTGACCGTTATACCCTCCCTAATATATGCTAAATCCCCCATTAGATTAATGTTATTCTTCCAAATTTGACGCTTAAACTCTCTTCCACTCCGACGTGAACCGAAGACGGAGAACAAGGAGGTTCGTAATTCGACGCTTAAGCTCTCTTCCAGCCCTAATTTTGCACGAAACCCTAAATCGAAGACGGAGAAGAAGAGGTTCAGGTATACTCGTAAACCCTAATTTCGTTTGTAACCCTCTTTTGGTGTGACAACCCTAATTTTGCACGAAAAATTTTTGTTTGTGACGAGGATTTTGTTCGTGACGAGGAATTTTGGGGAAAAAATCGTAGTTTGGGAAGACTTTAGGAGAACCCTAATTTCGTTTATAACCATATTTTGGTGTGTAACCTCATTTCGTTTGTAAACCCTAATTTTGTGTCTGCACATTTAGTGGACAAAGTGTGTGGACAGGAAACCCTAATTTTGATGGCTAAGTGTGAAAATGGTAACTGTATGTAATTAGTTGTTAATTTGTTATTAGTTTGTAATTGTGTACAGGTTTTAACACAACATGTTTGGTACAAAGTATGCTCTTCACATGTATGTTGGGGGTCACTTTGATGTTGGTGACAAATACGTTGGTGGTGTAGTGTTGGAACTGAAAGAATTTATTCTTAGTGATGAATTCT
This sequence comes from Iris pallida, assembly GCA_029216955.1. NCBI lineage: Eukaryota > Viridiplantae > Streptophyta > Magnoliopsida > Asparagales > Iridaceae > Iris > Iris pallida. The sequence goes on along the minus strand of JANAVB010020200.1, from coordinate 700,151 downwards.
GTTGGTTTGACCTTGATGGCCTATGTGCAAGTGCTGGGGTGCAGGCTCCCTGTGAAGTTTACTTCTACGACCATGTGGATGGAAGGAAGACACAATTATTGGGTGACAATGATATAATGAGATGCTTTGCAAAGTTTCCAGAGCCATGTCTTCTCAAATTTTATGTATTAGGGAAGCTCGATGAGTCACTCATTGATTACAATGATTATGAGACACATATTACTGATTTTAGTGAAGCAGCTATAGAGATGGAAATGAAGATGGATGAAGATTATTGGGCAAGCATTAACTTGACTGGGGTACCACTTGAACATGTGGATGAAGAACAAGTGGGTGAAGAAGAACAAGTGGCTGTGGGTGAAGAAGAAGTGGCTGAAGAACAAGTGGCTGAAGAACAAGTAGGTATTGACTATAGTAGTTTTTTACCTCATGAAGACATTGACCAAGACTCTGAGTATAATCCCAGTGATGAGTTGTGCAGTGTGCAGTCCTCAGAAGACAGTGGAGGGTCTGAAGATTATGAGTTGGGTACTTCAGATCCTGTTGTGACTAAAAATAGATTATGGAGGGATGAAAATGTGGATGTTCATGTGGAAAAACGTTTTGCTACACATGAAGAATTCAGGAGTGCTCTGAGGCTCCATGCCATCAAGAACAAGTACGACATGAAGTTTATACACAATGAAAGAAGGAGGATCACAGCTGTATGTCCAACTGAAGGATGTGAGTGGAGGATTCATGGAAGTGTTGTAGGTAAAAATGGTTACTTTGTAGTTAAGAAATTCCAGTCTGCACATGCAAAAAATTGTGGCGAGGTGGACACCAACAAGCAAGCCACTTCTACATTTCTTGCAAACAGGTATATCCACTTCTACTGTTATTTAGCTTTTAGTTAATTGTTAGTTAGGTTTAAGTTAACTGTTAGTTAGGTTACTAGTTACTAGTAGTAGCTTTTAGTTAACTAATAGTTAGCTTTTTAGTTAGCTGTTATTAAACTGTTATCTGTTACTATTTGTTACTATTTAGTTAGCTAATAAACTGTTATCTGTTACTAGTAGTTAGCTTTATCTTCTACATTTCTTGCAATCAGTTACTAACAGTTACTTGTTAGACATGATCCAGACTGGTATCTCCACAAGTTTCTTTTTAGTTGCAAACAGTGACTAACAGTTACTCACAGTTACTAACTGTCATCTGCTACTATCTGTTACTATTTGCCACTTCTTGCAAACAGGTATCTCCACAGGTTCAGACATGATCCAGAGTGGAAGAATGTTGGATTTAAGACTCATATAGCTGAAGATTTGGAGATTGATGTTTCTAGACACAAAGTTCACAGGGCAAAAAAGAAGGCATTGGAGATGATTGATGGGGATGTCCAAGAACAGTATGCTTGTATAAGAGAGTATGCCATGTTGGTGATGAAGACAAATCCTGGAAGTGTTGTTAGGGTAAAGGGAGAAGTGGAGCCTGATGGGAAAGCAACCAGATTTGTGAGGGTTTTTTACACCTTGAATGCACTGCTGAAGGGCTTCAAGGCAGGTTGCAGACCATTCATTGGTCTTGATGGATGTTTCCTGAAGACAGAATACAAAGGTCAACTTCTAAGTGCTGTTGCTAGGGATGGAAATAACAGTTTCTATCCTGTAGCTTGGGCGATTGTCGAGATAGAAAACAAAGAAACATGGAATTGGTTCATGGAGCTGCTGTTGGAAGCACTCGCCATGGATGACAATTCAATCACTTGGATTTCTGACAGACAAAAGGGTTTGTTGGATGTGTTTCATAGTCTTCTTCCTCGAGCAGAACATAGATTCTGTGCAAGGCACGTATACGACAACTTTAAGAAGAAACATCCAGGAAACAAACTTAGAAATCTTCTATGGGAAGCTTCAAATGCATACACCTTAGGTGATTTCGAAATTGGGATGGAAAAGATCAAGAAAGTAAGCATGCAAGCTTACGATTGGCTTCAAAAGCTTCCTGCAGCACAGTGGTCCAAGCATGGATTCAGGTCTGAATCCAAATGTGATCTCTCAAGCAACAATATGTGTGAATCTTGGAATAAACACATATTATTAGCCAGGGACAAGCCTATTATATGTTTGTTGGAAACTATTAGAAGAATGCTAATGGCCAGGTTCGAAGAAAAGAGAGGAAAAATGACAGCTTATGATGGGTTACTTGTTCCTAAAGTAACAGAAAAGCTTGAAGAAGTGAAAGAGGATTCCAAAAGGTGTTTAGTCATTGGCTCCGGATTCAACAAATTTGAAGTTATTCAAAGGGGAACCAATGATTCAGTTGACTTAGAAGCCAGGACATGCACTTGTAGGGTGTGGGAAATCACAGGCATACCATGTGAGCATGCAGTTGCATGTCTTAAGAAGAAAAGGCATTCAATTGAGGGCTACGTGCACAGGTACTACCATAAAGAAACCTACCTGATGGCTTATGCATTGCCAATTAATCCTCTTTCAATGAGACATCTGAGGCGCATACCTGGGGTTGTGCCTATATGATCCCTCCTGTAGTTCGTAGCCTTACTGGGAGAAGGCCAAAAAGTAGGAAGAAACAACCTGATGAGATTAAAGAAAGGAAGAGTGCAGGAAAATGCGAAAGAGCTACTGTGACATGTGGCAAATGCAATGAAGTTGGACATAATAGTAGATCCTGCAAAAATGAATTTAAGGAGAAGGTGGCAGTGCCAAAGGCCAAGCCTGGTAGGCCTAGGCTTTCTAAGGCCACCCTACATATTTGTCATGGTGATCCAACAAGCAATTCATGAAGGTCAGCATTGTGCATTTTAATTATTCTTTGTCTATACTACATTGTGCATTTTCCCTTTTAATTATTTGGTACTCATCTTTTCGTAGGTTGTAGACAAGTGAAGGGTCTTTATCATTTTGGTGACCCTTTCTGAAAGTTGGCAATGATGATTTAGAGTTATGTGAGTGTAGGGCTCTGTGGGTGGGGCTCTGTTTGTGTGAACTGCTCTATTTTGTGGGGCTATTTTGTGGGGCTCTGGTGCTCTGTTTGTGTGTACTGCTCTATGTGAGTGTAGGACACATATTTTGTGTCAACTGCTCTATTTTGTTACTCTGTGGGGTGCTATGCTAATGTATGTGTTCAGCTCTATTTTGCACTGCTGAGCCACTGTCCCTACCTCACTGACTCCTCTGAGCCACTGTCCCTATCTCATTTTGTCAGGCTGCAGTCCCTAACTCGTTTTGTCATGCTACAGGTTCCTACTTCTTCATTTCATCATTTAATTTTCAACTTTTACTTCATCAATTATAACTCTCCCTTTCTTTCCTGCAGTTTTGTCATGCTACAATTTGCCAGTGAAGATACTTATCTGCAGTTGGAAGTTTGCAGTTTACTGTGACATGTGGCAACTTTTACTTCATCAATTTGGATGTATGGATACTTATCTGCAGTTTGCAGTTTGCCAGTGAAGAAATACAATGAAGAAATGCAATGTTGGCCTCAATGTATACTTGAATTACAATTTGGATGTACTTTATGTGTTGGATACTTATCTGCAGTTTGCAGTTTGGATGTTGGTCTAAAAATACTTATCTGCTGTAATGAAGTACTTGAATATATGGATACTTTATGTGTTGGATAATGTACTTTATGGATGCTTTATGTGCTAAAGATGTGTCTGAATATACTTATCTGCTATAGTGAAGTACTTGAATGAAGGAATACAATTTGGATGTATGGATGCTTCCTGCAGTTTATATGCTTCCTTCTTACTGCAGTTTATATTTCTTAACTTCTCATATGCTTCCTGCAGTTTATATGCTTCCTGCAGTTTATATGCTTCCTTCTTACTGCAGTTTATATTTCTTAACTTCTTTTTAACTTCTCTCTTCAGCTTACTGCAGTTTATATGCTTCCTTCTTACTGCAGTTTATATTTCTTAACTTCTTGTTACAAGAACTTTATGTGCTAACAATGTCACCAACATTTTTTCCACATAGCTTACTTCATTCAACAATTGCAATCGTCATACAAAAATTTTAAACATAACTATACACGTTACAAAACCAAAAACAAATTGCAAAATATGCATGTTGAGGTATGGTCTTCGTTCACTTGTCGTCATCGCCACTGTCGCTTCTCTAAAAGAAATTAAACGTTGGTCTTCGTTCACTTGTCGTCGATGCTCCTTCAATTCTTTCATTAAATTCCAGATTAGATTCTGATAGTACTCTGGAAGTTTTTCATCCTCCCATAGTAGAAATCCACAAGAACTTGTTGAAAAATTTGCACACCCATAGAATCTTCTTCCAGGGTTTGCTTGCGTCCACGAAGTCTTCAATGGACTAATGGATCCACAATGGCAGTAAATAAATTTCCCTCGATTTCTACTTGAATGTCGTGAGAACGAAGATTGCGAGCTAGAAGGCATAACTTCGACTTTGGAATAATCTGTTCGAAAAAAAAAAATAGAAAAGAGAACAAATTACTTTGGAAATAAATTAGCAAAAATAAAAGAACTGAAAATATCAGGAAATTTTTTTTTTTAAGGCTTGTGTACAACCCCCAAGCAACTGCCGGCCGTTCTCTCCTCCCAAGCCCCAAACATCCACATCCTTAAATAGATCAAAGGCAAAGGGTATTTTGGGTGTTTCATTAAAAGTTTTCAAAAAATTTGGAGAGTAACGGCTGTTTCCAACGGCTCTCAGACGGGAGGTCCTATTCCGAGCAAGTCACTAATTGCGGGGGTCTTTAACTGCAAAAAAAAACTAAAAGGTCTTTTAATGCAAAAGTAAGACATCTAACGAGGGGTTTTTTGCACTTTACCCAATTTTTGGAGGTACATATAAGATCACTCGGTCCATAATTGCCAAATGGAGCTTTACCTGAAAATGAAAAGTGCACTCCAAACTTTTGGCCCAAATTGCCATCCCCGGCCCTTCCTCTCCAAACCACTTCTTCAGTTCTTTGCTTGGATGATTGGATCGAAGTCTTTCCAAATGTTCTCCCCCCTCCGCCTCCAGCTCCGCCACCCGCCGCTCCGTCTCCGACCAACCCCCTCCATGAACTCCTCCTCCTCCTCCTCATCAAACCCATCCACTCCTCCACCCACAAAAACTGTACTCTCTCTCTCTCTCTCTTCTCCTCATCATCATCTTTGCATGATTGCATCAATCGTCACTCTCCTTCTTCTCCTCTCTCTGCAGGTGAAGGTGGTCATAAAGGGCCGGGTCCAGGGGGTCTTCTTCCGGGACTGGACGGTGGAGAACGCCCGCGAGCTCGGCCTCCGCGGCTGGGTCCGCAACCGCAGGGACGGCTCCGTCGAGGCCCTCTTCTCCGGACCGCCCGACGCGGTCTCCGAGATGGTCGACAGGAGGTGCAGGGTGGGGCCCCCCTCCGCCGTCGTCACCGCCGTCACCTCCCTCCCTCCCGACGAGGGCGACGCCACCGAGGAGCCCGGCCAGGGCTTCCGGCGCAAACCCACGGTTTGACTAGGATGTACGTACAATTTCAAGAATGTCGACGTTTGGATTGAACTCACAATTACTACTAATAAGCTTCGTGTATATATGTTGGAAAATGGTTATTCTACATTATGCCATCGTTTGCCATCTCTTGGTTGCAAAATTGGAAAAATAAACACATTTCTTGATTAATTTAATGGGCATACTAATTGTATGCGAACGAGACATATTAGTTAGAAACAAAACTTTGTTTTCCTACCAATCTATCACGTTTGGTTCGCGGAATCAAGGCATTGGGAAAGGAAAGAAAGTCATTCATTTCCTGTGTTTGGATGCCAAAGGAAACGGGCAGGAAAGGAAATTGATTCCCAAGGGAAAGAAAAAGAAAATTAGGGTGGAAAATGGTTCCCCCATTAACCCCCATGATTCACTTTCCCACCCCCAATTATTCACTTCCCCTCCAATTTTCCCGACCTTTCCAAACACTGGAAAGGAAAATTAATGGAAATTGTAATTTCCCAAAAGGAAAGGAAAGAACAAATAATTGATTTCCTTTCCTTTCCTTTCCGCGAACCAAACAAGGTCAAGTGATTTAGAGAAGAAAAATAAGCACTGATAAATTATGTTTCATCTCGTAGAAAGTCGAATTAATTCACATGCCTGTTTATAAGCTTTTGCAACTCTTTCTTGACCCCAATTCCAATATTCTGCCTAGAAAGTAAGCATATGTAGACTTAGAGGTCCGAAGCTCCGGTCCTCATCGACCGGAAATCAGATGATGCTTCCTACACCATATTCGACCCTTTCCAACAACCACGTCATGCCTTGAAGATCATTTTCCATCAAAGGAGTTCTTTTTTGGTATTATAGACGAGCGTTCCGATGCAGATCCAATGTTTGATCCTAGAGTCCCAGATTGATACATCTTGTAGATTGGATTTTGTCTTGTTACGACTTACCTATTTGCTACTGTTTTAGCTTGAATTAGAAAAACATAATAGCATGGCACTTTGGATGAGATAAGTTCAAGTTTCAACTGGCTGTTGTAATTTCCTTCCGATTGTTGTATGAACTATAGTTAAGCCGTGGTAAAGAATAAAAGAGATGTTTCCAAGAGCTTAGCCCATTGGTTATGAAGTATAAGGTTAGTGCTTGTTTAAGTTGCAAAGTTCTATTTCCTTGTTGTAATATGGTCTTTCACTTTATGACTCCTAAGCGCATGTTAGCCACTGTAGAGTTTATGTAGTTTCTATAGAGTATAGACACGTTATTGTCCTGGTGCTATTGATAGTAGGCAAGAGGGATCAGGTAGGAAATTCATCAGCGGGTGGTTCTTGGACAAGGAACCAGTTTAATTTATACTCATGTTGTAAAGTATTGATTGTGTTACCCGAGGTTTTATTTATCGAATTATAAATCACATTTGGTGTAAAGTTTGGATTTGCAGATCTAACAGAAATCACAATGTCTAGATTAAAACTCTTACTAGGACATAGAACTACATTTATGACTAGTACCGGAAAGTATGAATATTGATTATTTGTGGTATTTCTGTCAGGGCCGACCCTGAGCTCAAGGGTACCGGAGGCGAACTTCCGAAATGGAGCCCCATACATAATGTGAAAAATAATAATTTAAGTAACTAAAATAAAAGTAAATATAACAAAAAAGAAATTGCTACCATCCAAATTTGAACTAAGAATCTCTAGTGTGTAAGTCTAACATGATAACCACTACACCACACTCTTTTGAGTTAAAGGTGGCCCATAGTACATCATGGTTCTATGCTAGATTTTTCCATATTTGTGCCCTTTTAATCTTTCACCCAGCCTGCCCTTGGCCAGGGCCACCCTTGATTTATGTTCAGGACTGGACTTAAACATATTACAATACAACAACTACTACAACAAAGCCTTTACCCCAAATTTTTGGGTTCTGTCTGCTGTTGGAATTCTCTTCTTCCATTCGGCTCAGTTAAGGGTCAATCCTGTTCATGAATTAAACATATATTATCCATATGATCCTAGACGATGTTTGTGTTTAAATACTTATTTCTGTTGTTTATACCTAAATGGTAGGGAAATCGCTTGCTGGAATGCTTCACTGATGAGGGACTTTGTACAGGAATAGGAAGTTTCTATTACCGCAGTCTACTCATATGTGTAGACATAAAAGGAAACACAAACTCCATGTGGCATAGAATAGCTCAAATTTAGTTCCTTACATCCAACGGTGTAGAGTCCATACTGGTCTATGGAAGCCACAAATATCAATTTCATGCTCTAGGATACTATTGCTTTGGTATATCTTACTAGAATTTTTCATGTTAAAATTGTTCTGCGATCTTTAGAATTTATTTGGTTGTAAAGAGCTACATGAGAAGGGGATAGGACTTTGTTGTATAGACATTAACATGACACGCTTTAAACACGACAATAGTTTGGGGTATATTTTGGAGTGACTTGTGTCCCAAATGTATCTACCTGCAGTGATCCGCTCATAGCACCAATTTTGGAGTGTCGGTGCTTCCTAAGAATAGGACAACATCAATTTTGCTGCGTCAGTGCTCCCTAAGAACATGACAACCTTATCGCGAAATTAAATATTTCCTCCATGTTTATTAGGCTGGCAGAATTACTTGAAAACCTATACCAAAAAAGTTAATTTTCCTTTTGTTTTCCAATTATGATGGATGCTAAAGTTAGAAAGTTGATTAATGTGATGCATCTCTGATTTGTAATAATGTTTCTTCAGATGTATTGAATGTTAAAAGGGGTTGCCTGTTGTCACGATAAGTTCATGCTTGATGATGAGGGGTAACTGGTTACCTAGTTCTAGATGAACCACTGTGTACTTAGTTCCAAATGAGCCACCATGATTATTTAAAATCATTGTTTGTAGTTTTTGGTTGGCAATAGTTTTATAAGTAAATTGGTTTTACAATATTCAGCGATATATGCACACAAAAACACCATACACAAAACCTCTTTTCGGAGGTAAAACAGGACTTCTAGAGCATGGTTCAAGGAAATGAGGGAAATTAGAAAATATGGCGAGAACAATATTATTCGTCTTTGGTTGTGTTCCACCTGCAGATTCTTCAGTACAGGCCATAAATTGGCGTTTGATTCATGGTTTAAAGTATCGGCCGATACCGATCCGATACGGCCGATACCGATCCGATACGGCCGATACCGATACGGTTTGGCATGTCCCGATCCGATACCGACCGATACCGACCGATACCCGATACATACCGATACCAACATTGATGGTCTCTTTTCCGGTAAATTCGGCAAAGAAAATTAAACGAAAAAGACAAGTCATCAAGGATTTAAAGCATAATAAGATTGTAAAAACATGTAAAAGAAGAAAAACAATCTATTATATGTAAACTAATCGCTAAGGGCGATTACAATGTTATTTAATTTCAAAAGTACTACGAAATAACACTGAAAATACTTAAATTATGCCTAAATGTATAAAATATATGTTTTTTAAATGTAAATAATTTATTAATAATTATTTGTTTCTGATACCAAAAAATTCGATACTCCGATCCGAAACCGCCGATACTACCGATATCGCCGATACCAATACTCGTAGGAATAGTCCGATACCGATTCCGATACCGATACTGTGAACCTTGATTCTCCTTATTGACCATTAAGAAGCCTATCGGTTTGAAGGTGTTTGTTTCCCTTGTTGATCACTAAATGGTGTTTATTTCCACCCACATGTTCTTCAGTACAGGCCATAAGATGGTGTTTGATTTCCCTTATTGACCACTAAGAAGCCAATCAGCTTGAAGTTGCAAACCGCATTGGGAACTGTATGTAAATTACTTGATACTCCCTTTTGAACCTTGCAGAAGCCAGTTTAGTGTCATCTCATTGATGATTAGGTAGGGAGGTTGCACAATAGATTTTTTTTTTCCGGATATGTTTTGTTTTGTTTTCTAGTGACAAGTAAATTTCAGTAGAGTTTGTTGATTTGATTACGATGGTGAGAGAGAGGTTGTGATTGCCATATTGGATCGGGATGCAGTACACTACTAGTTAATTGTGATGGGTTTTTACTAATTCGGGAATAGTCTGCCTTGAAACTGGCAAATTTCTTTGATGATCAATTATTTTTTCAAGTGCCGCCAGCCAATTTCTAGGTTTATTCTTAGTTTTTAAAGGCTTTAAAACTCTGCATTTGCATTGTTGGGCAAGAGCACGAAGAGATGGAAGAGAAGTAGTTTACAGGATATCTTCATGAATACCTTGATGCTTAGTTTATTCCTGTGGTTCGACATTAAGGAGAATCTAGCATTTTTTTTTTATTAAAGGGAACTAGTCTACATGTACGTGTTTTGCACGTATTTCAATTAGAATATCATAGGGTCAGCTATTATCTTTTCGTCTTTTCCAGGTGACTATTCACGTGTGTGTGCTTTCTTTTTACAAAGTAAAGGGATTCAAAGTACTAATTTTGTTCTTTTTTTATAATTTTCTATTGGAAATAATAACCTTTGAAAAATGGTAAGGACAGAAAAATTTGTTACCATTGGTATATGAAGAGTTGTATAGAAAGGGGAGACTTCGTAGCATACAAACTTTATTACCTTGACTCTTAAACATAAATGACATGCAAGTTGACATGATAATATCATGTTTATAAAATACGCAAGGGTATCTTAGGAATTCAAAAGTTTCATCACCAAGTTTTCCTATTATATAGTAGAATAGATACTTAGTGCATGCAAGAGGGAATTTACATCTGATACGTGGAGATGTGTGTTACTAGGCATGAAATTTTACACCAGTGTTAACTTTAAGATTGATGGTGGAGCCATGGTTAGAATAAAAGGCATTCAAAGTTCCTAGAGTATCTCACTGAGTTACTAATTTTTAAAACTCAACAATGACAAACCATTGGATTACATGCATCTCATTCCTTGACTTTTTTTTAAGGACCTAAATAGAAAAATAAGTCCACGTTTCATAACCACATTGCAAGTTCTTATTGTGAGTTACTATTTGAGTTTCTGTAGTCAAACTGAAAGGCATTTACAGTTGCATTTGGAGGAAATGAATGATTTGCAAATGCACAGTTGTAGAGAAAATGCAGAAATTATGGAGATGGACACCTCAGAATTTTAATTTATCAATTAGGTCATTATGTTGATTTACTGCTCGATGGAGGTATGGGCTGTGAGCTCCCATGAATTTGTTGGGACCAAATGTTAGAATGCTAGATGAAAAAATTAGAAAGCAAGATAGGTTTCCTTCGAAATGACAAAGGCCAAATGGTGCATTCACGCAGATTTTGTTTGCCGTTTTGGACCAAATACCGAAGAAAACGACAAAAGTTCAATTTCAAATGAAAACCAAACTACTCCTTAGTATCAGTGAAGTTTGTTATTGATTATTTGATTGCCTTTTCTTTTAGCCAGTATAAATTGCTACATCCAAGGGAGCATTCCTCTCTTGGCTGTTTTAACCTTTAGCCTTCTACATATCATTTTTTTTCTTCTCTTTTTCTCTACCTGTTACTTGTGAGCTGTTTCATAATTGTAGTGTCCCTGATAATTGCCATGAAATGTTAACTTGGTGCAAAATACTTGAGACGCGGTCGAGATTATCATATTTTGTTACTTTTTTTGATTGCTTGGCGAAGTCCTTGGTGACTTGAAGAAACACCATTAAATGCTCCTTGGTGACATGAAGAAACACCATTAAATCCTTTGAGAAACGTTGTTTAGTTCATGGTCAACGTGATTCATGGAAGCCTTTTCACCAAAAAAAGATGTCATATATTGGCAGTTTTTATTTGCAGCAGTGCTCATCTTCTTTTTGATATATGCAAACCATTAAGCTTCTTAGAAGCCTCTGTGGTTGCCGAATGCTGAAAATTTTAACTTGTAGGTATTACTACCAGTGTGGATGTTAATTGTTTGTTTTTTGTTTTTGTTCATCTTGTGTGGTAGTAGCTTCTTTCATCTTTTGCAATAATAAGAAAATGGGTATTTGAATGCTATCATTTTCGCCAATGGCACGCGGTCTAGCGGTAAGACCGTTGGCATGTTGGGAGGAGGTCTCAGGATCGAGTTCCTGGGCCAATGCCAACTGGGTGGCGTTTGTCCACGGTCCCCGGGCCAATGCCAATTGGGTGGCTTTAGTCCACGGACTTTGGTTTATATAAATAGAAAAAAAAAATGCTATTATTTTCAGGATTGAGGTTATTCCTTACCGGCCTAGAGACCAGTTTGATCTCATTGTCCAATGAACAAGTTCCGGGTACCGGAGGGCTTACTTTGGGCTGAAGATGTATGCAAGGAAGTATAACAATGGCGATGGAAGTATAACAATATCTATACCATCGCCAATGTGCACTTTGTGTTAATAGGTGATGAATCACGAATCATAACTCTGTTTTCGTAGCATTTGCAATTGTCGTTTTTGTTGATACGGGGTTGAAGGCGTAACCATGAACTGGAACACGTACTTGCCAATTATCTGAAAATATATATTATCCGTTAAAAGTTATTCCCCAATATAGCAGAAATTCTCTTAAAAGTTAACTCTCTAATATGCATGGCCACTATGGATTGGTTGTATTGACATTATTTTTTTCTAAGAGGAGGCATTCATTTGTTTTTGGATAACTTTATTTTTTCAGTTCTTTCTTTACAAAATTTGATAGCAAATTGAACATCTATGCATCAACATTTATAATGAGATAAAAAAAAAACGTGTTGTTGCGAAGGCTGAGGTTAGTGAGGATTAATATAAAATTATTTATGTATAAAAGAATATGTTGCACACGCGATGTGTATGTCCGACCGCTAGCATAGTAAAATCTATTTACAGTAATACTCTTATGTAATAACAATCTCCATATTCTCATAAAAAACTCTGGTCCAAACTGGGACCAGTTACAAATAAGAATAAACTCCAATAATAGGTCACGTCTTAAAGAATTTGTCTCCACATAATAATAATTATGTGTATATTTTCAACACTACATAAATACATCTACTAGTTTTCTGAAACTATATCTATTTTTTTTTTATCATTGTCTATATCTTGGATTGGACATGCTCCATTAATTGATTATTAATATAATACATGTTTTTATATCTATACCACTTGCGGATCAGTAGTCAAAATAGTAATTTATGTAACTACAGTTCTACTAAGTGATAACCGTCTCATAGTAAAAAAAAAAAAATAGTTTACATGTATCAGATATCCATGTTTAAACGTCGAATGCTTGTTTTAAGTACTTTTAATGGTGGAATTTTCATTGTTGGGTGTTTAATTTGTTTGATATCCAAAGATTTTCTTGTATGAACCACATGTTAGTCAAAATAATGTTAAAATGTAATTGTGGTGGGTATGAAATTTTATTAATGTTATTCATGGAAGGTAATGATGGGAAAAAGAAAAAAAAACGAAAATTGATGACTAAGAATACATGAAAAAAGTATTAATACTTTTCATGGAAGGTTTTAGTGAAAATGGTATCCTTTGTCTTCGATTAGTATATGTGGATTATTATTTTTTACTGTCAATTCATCAAAGACAAATAACTAATAGGTGGACTGTACGAGATTTTAGAAGGAAAAAAAAAATTTCGTACAACCTAATTCAATTTCTCTATTTTTTCTTGATTGTACAATTATTGCAAGAAATTGGGAGCATAAATATCTGTATGATACAATGAGAACCAATCAAAAGGGATATCAATCAACACACTTCGAGAAAGATAATTGTTAAATAACCATCTACCAAGGGAAATATTGAATATAATGTACTTTTATATATTTTTAAATCCACAATCAAGCTAAATTCACAATTAAGCTACGGTTTGGGATGGTTTATCATGAATATGTTTTCTTTTCTTTTTTGAGAAGTAGACCCAAAAATTGTTTGATAACAATAAAATTTCAAAACAATTTTAATGTTGGAAGCTTCTAAAATCAAATTGAAAACTTTTTTTATTTGTTCGTACCTTTTAAAAAGTAGCAAGAATTTCATACCAACTATCTTATAAAAGGAACTTCTATCTATGTTGGATAGCGAGTTTTATGCTCATTTCTAATACAATGTTGGGTACTAATTACAAATATCTAGTTATCTACTTACTCGATTAGTTTAAAAATAAATAAAAGAGTTTCCTGCTTCTTGGAGAGGAAAGAAATGTATTGAGCCACACATTTGGAAGCATTTGGGAGAAAGATGATGGGAAGATTAGATGCAAACAAAAAATCTCGAGCAACCTAATTCAATTTTTCAAAATTTCTTGATTGTACGATTATTGCATGAAATTGGGAGGAGAATATCTGTATGGTACAATGAGAATTGATAAAACCAATCAAAAGAAATATCAATTAGCACATGTCAAGAAAGATAAATATTAAATAATCTTCTACCAAGAGAAATATTGAATATAATGTACTTTTATATATTTTTAAATTCATAATTAAGCTACGTATTGTGACTATATATTTTTTTTTTTGAGAAGTAGATCCAAAAACTGTTGGGTAGCAATAAAATTTTAAAAACATCTGATAAACTACTTCAATGTTGGAAACTTTTAAAAATAAATTCAAACTTCTTTTATATGTTTGTACCTTTTAAAAAATAGCAACAATTTTATACCAATCCTTTTAGAAAATGAACTCCAAACTATGTTGGCTAGTGAGTTCCATCCTCAATTTTTATACAATGTTGTGTTCCAATCACAAAATGTGTTTTGTAACAATAAAATTTTAAAACTAATATGACAAACTACTTCAATGTTGTAAGCTTTTAAAAACAAATTAAAAAGTGCCTTTTAAAAATAGCAACATTTTCATAGGAATTATCTTAGGAAAAAGGAACTCCCATCAATGTTGGCTAGCAAGTTCCATGCTTATCTTTAATACAATATTGGATACCAATCACAAATATCTAGTCATCTACTTACTCGATTAGTTTAAAAATAAAAGAGTTCCTTACTTCTGGGAAGAAAAAAAATATATATTGAGACACACATCTCTGGGAAGAAGGAGGAGGAGGAGGAGGAAGAGGATGCAACAATAAAGTCTTTATCCCAAAAAATAAAAATAAAAATAAAAATAAAAATTTAAATTATGAAAGCAAAGGGGACCAGCTATTCCTTTATATATTGGGAAATTCTCTAGGAAATTCCTCTCTCCCCCTATTTGTGGCGATGGCGGAGTTGGGTGTGTCCGAACTCGTGCAGCCCCACCCGGACATCTACGCCCTCTTCCTCCACTACAACTCCCTCTACTTCAACGACGCCCTCGGCGCATGCATCGTCTCCTGGAGCACCCCCAGAATGACCAGGTCCTCCTCCTCTTCCTCTCCTGACTCCCTCTCCCTCACCAATGATTCTATATTTTATTAGGGTTTCAATCTATTTCACGGTGACATTTTTGATTCGCCATTCTATTTTGGGTATTTGCTTGTTGGATTTGTATCTCGCATCTGGCTGTGGGTCCAGGTTGACCAAGTTTGGTGACAGACTGGAGTTTGATAAAGTGATATGACAAGTTTAAAGTAGAATGGGTAAAATACATTTAAACCCTCCCTAAATTTGCCTCGTTTGCAAAATAAGACATTTTATAAAACTTAAGCACTTTGCACCTCCCGAAAAATCTGTTTTTGTTTAGAATGACCCTTATCCGTTAAATAGCCGTTAAGACATAAAAAAAGATTAAAAAAAAAAACTACCTAAACTAGCCCCCACCCTTCCCTACTGGCCCCTCCCTTCCCTACCCCCCTCCGCCGGTGACCCGACCCCGACCCCGACCCCCCCCCCCCCCCCCCCCCCCCATTAGCCGGCGACACCCCCCCCCTCCCCCCTGACACCACCCAAGCCCCCCCTCCCCCCGCGCACACCCGCCCCTCGACCCCCTCCTCTCCCCCTCCTCCCTCCGCCGGCGACCCGCCCCCCGACCCCCTAACCCCCCCTCCCTCCGCCGGTCATCACCGACCACCACCCCCCCTCCTCCCTCCGTCCGCCCCCTCCCCCCTCCCCCCTCCCTCCGTCGGTCATCCCCGACCCCCCCTCTTCCGCCGGCCATCGTCGACCCTCCCAACCCGTCCCCACCACCGGAGGGAGAGGGGGGGGGGGGGGGAGAGGCAAAATCGTCTTCTAAGACGATTTTTAACGGATTTTAACAGCGGAGGGGGGAGGTGATTTGAGCATCTTTGTAACGGACTGTCTTTTTCGAATCAGCGAGTCTTTATTTACATTTTCGTGACATCTAAGGAGGGTTTAAATGCACTTTACCCAAGTAGAATATTATATCTTATGGATCAACTCTTTTGGTCAAACTTTTGTCTTTATGGCTTGGGGTTTAATACTTTTTTGTTTATTCTGGCTGTAGTGGAGCTGGACTCTTTTTAGATCCATGTTATACTATTCTATTTGTCATTTATAATACGTGATAACAAAAGAATAATGACTTAATTTCAATTTGATACCTTCGACTATTTCATTTTTTTAAACTTTATATGTTAATTTTTTTTTTACAACTTGATACTCTAAAATATATATATATATATATATATATATATACGAAAATACTCCTGTCCATTCCTCTCTCTCCTCTACCCGGCTGCCCTGCCAACCCTGCCCACCCCACCCCCACACCGCCAGTCCCCCTTGCCCTCGCTGCCTCCCCCCTCCTTCTGCCGTTGCTGTCGTCGCTGCTACAAGAAAGTGTGTGTGTGGGGGGGGGGGGGGGGTAGCGGGGGGAAGGGGGGTGGGACATGGGTAGAGGGGGTGTTGGCCGGGGAAGGGGTACTTTCGTTCTTTTTTTGTTTTTGGTATTAAGATAAAAATAATTCAATAGTTGATGGTATCAAGTTGTAAAAAAAGAGAGTTTAGAATATCAACTATCAAGTTGAAAATTTTAAATAGTTGAGGGTATCAAGTTGAAATTAAGTCGAGAATAATTATAGAAGGGTTGTTAACTAGCAGAGCTTCTAGTGAGCCGAGCTTGAGTTCGCTCTCGAGCTGGCTCACGAATAGCTTGGCTCGTCAATACCCCTACTTCAGTGCCACAGCTCCTGGTTTAGAGTTGTGAAATGGGTTGAGCGGCCCGAAGTCCAGCTTGGGATCGGCTTGGTCAAATCTATACTTGGTCAACTGTTGAGTTCGGACACACCTTGCAACTGTCGGACTTGGTTTGCCCCTTATGCAGTCCTACATTCATTTTTTTTTACCATTTTACCCCTAGATAACTGCTACTACAACGATTGGGGGTATTTTGGTAAAAAAACTCCCAACAACCATATTTAAGATAATATGACCTTTTGGGGGATATTTTTTTACAAAATATCCTCATTATTTATCCGTTTTTGAACGTTAATAAAATGACCAAAATACTCTATAACAACTATACTCCAAGGATATTTGTGGTCATTTGCACTTAAAAAATTACTATAAATAGGTATTAATTCATCCAAAATTTCCACATCAATTCCCCCCCCCCCCCCCCTATTTGAATATTTTCCATCAATGTTGTGTTCTATTCGACGAATTAACGACTTTCTGGAGACTGAAGTGCAAGAAAAATTGCAAGAGTTCGAAAAATCAGATTTTGGAGGCTTCAACTTGATCGACCATCACCAAGCTGTAACAATTCTCCATTCGACTTTGGAGAAAATCAAGTTGAGATTTAAATATTTTTATATTATATTATATAAGTAGTTAAGTTTGATATTTTAAATTAATTTTTTAATATAATATGGATTCTAATGGTGCTACAAATTCTAACCAACACTCTGACTTTCTGATCATTGTTAAAATGTTTATAATACTTTTGATAATAATTATTATGTTAATCATGTAGAAAATGAATAACTACCGACACAAATGGCACCTCCCAAAATAGAAGTATTATAATTATGTAGAAAATGAACATGTCTAATTAGATTGATCATTTCATCGAGTAGCCAACGCGAGTTTAAAATGTTATGTGCATAATATGATTTGAAATATAGAAGGTTTGTTAAGGATGTACCACATATATATGAAATTTGATATTGAATTCATGTATTAAATATAAAAAAGTTATTACATGCTTAATAATACAAGTTCAAGTAGTGATTACTAATTAACTGAGAATGATTGGTTGTTACTTCAAGTTTTGAATTTTTAGAATTGTTTTATAACATTACATGTATTTTATCCCGTGTTTATTATCTAACTTCTCATTTAGTTTTAACAAGGATATTTAATATTTCTCATTTATTTGCAAAACTATAAACATATGCCTGGCCTTGATTATATTGTTACTAAAATGGAAGTAAAATTTATAAAAAAGTGGCGTCATATACTTCTTTTATATTGTCTGAGTGCGGTTTTAGATCCTAAAATAAAATTAGATGATGTATTTATATTGTTAGATAATTTTTATGACAATATGAAAATTGAGGTAAGTAGTTTAAAAATAGAAATTAAAGAACCTTTAGATGCTTGAGTTAGCTTATATGAAGAAAACGTTATTGCGAATCAACCCGGTTCAACTGTTCAAGGTAGTAGCAGTTATAGTTTAATTTCTAAGTTATTTCATGCTAAGAGTATACTATAAAAGAACAAACTAAAATAGTATTCCCTTCTAACTCAATAATTGTTCTTGTATTTAAACTCATATGAAGATGGCGACAATTATGGATCATATTTTCAATATTAGAGTGGTAGAAAGTACATGACAAAATTATCCTATACTATCCTACACTTTTTTCTTTGACAAGTGATCTTCAAATGACCCCAATATCCACACTAGCATCGAAATCTTGTTTTACTGTAAGTTTAAGAATTCTAAGCAAAAAGAGAAGCATGATGCTACTATATATTTTGGAAGCCTGCGTTTGTGTTCAAGATTAGGTTTATGTATAAAAATATACTCAACACTTAATACTTAATAGATGAAAGTGCCGACCTTAATGAACTGCACTTTTAATCTTTTATCATAGATGATGTTACATGAGCTAAAGAATGAAGCAACCAAGTCTTGCAGAGGCAACTTTTGAAGATATCGAAAACTGCCAACAAAGATTCAAAAAAAAAAACTTGACATGAAGACCGAAGATTAAATTAGAGATAAAATTTCTACTTCCGCTCTTTCTGCTTTTCTAAAAATAAATAAAAATGTCATTAAATTTGTCATGTAAATAAAATCAATAAAGTTTCTTCATGTCCATCAATTGTTTTTTCTTCTCTACTAATTTTTTAAATAGTCAAAAAATTACTTATTTAAAAGAACCAAGTCCAAGACCAATTTTTTAAAAAACAAGGGACTAGACTTGACCCGGCCTGCACCCGAACCAAACCTAGTCCAGTGATTCTGGTCTAGCTTGGCCAGGCTCATACCTGGTTTTGGGCCACACTAGGTTGGGGGTATCGACTTTAAGCCATGTTCGGATCGGCCCACTTCCCCAAACTAAGCTGGACCGGCCCGACACATACCCAGGCAAAATTGGTCAAATTCGGGCCCTGGTCGGCCAGGCCCACATTACACCTGTATCCTAGTTTGGATATTGATTCAAAATAGATCTTAAGGAGACTTTTGTGCTCTAGTGATGTTTCTTTATGGAGAAACTAAGAGTTGATCTTAAGATATAGTTGATAAGTTGAAGCTAATCGTGTAAATTTTAACCTAGCATGTACATTTCTCAAGCGTGGACAAGCTGCAATCCAAACCCAAACTTAGGTTGACACAAGAAAATAAAGATAACAAACTGTAGAAAGGAATAGTTGATGATTTATTATTCAAGAGGGAGTACATATATATGGGAGGAGGCTAGTCTCTCCCTTCTTTCCTATTCGATGTGGGACTAAATAAGTCTTTATAACTTAACACTCCCTCTCAAGATGGGCGATAGATATCAATCATCTCCATCTTCTTACAAAAGATATCAAACTGTCTAGGACTTAAACCTTTAGTTAAACAATCAGCTAATTGCTCTCCTGATTTCACATAGCTCAAAGTCAAAACTCCTCTATTCAGCCGGTCCTTGATGAAGAACCGATCAATCTCCACATGTTTGGTGCAATCATGTCGAACTGGATTGTTTGCAATATCAATTGCTGATTTATTGTCACACCAAAGTTGCAGAGTGTCTCCTTTAAATAAATGCATCTCAAACAATAAGCTATTCACCCACATCATCTTGCACAGGCTAACTGTCATAGCCCTGTACTCGGCCTCATCTGTAGACCTAGCCACTGCATCTTGCTTCTTGCTACGCCAAGATACAAGATTGTCTCTAATAAAAACACAATAACATGTAGTAGACCTGCAATCATCCATACAATCCGTCCAATCGGCATCACAGTAGCCTTCAACTCTCAGATGTCCAGAACTTCTGAACTATAATCCTTTTCCTGGACTTCCTTTAATATACCTGAGAATTCTGTGAACTACCTCTATATGTTCTCTATGGAATCATGCATATATCTACTTACCACACTCACGACATGAGTAATATCAGGTCTCTTATGGCATAGATATGTAAGCCGACCAACTAATCTTTGATGTTGCTCCTTACTTATCGAATCACCATCCTCGGCACATAACTTATGATTCTGCTCGATAGGAGTAGAAGCAACCCTGCAACCCAGCATCCCCGTCTCTGAAAGAAGGTCCAGAGTACACTTTCGCTGAGAAAGCACTATATTATTTCGTGATCTTGCAATTTCAATTCTGAGGAAGTACTTCAACTGTCCCAGATCCTTGACTTCAAATTTTCCTCCAAGTCTTTTTTTCAGCCGTAGGATCTCCTCAGTATCATCTCTAGTAATTATAATATTATCCACATAGACTGCAAGAACAGTGTTACTAGTCTTGTAGTGCCTGTAAAACACATTATGATCTCCATTACACTGTCTATATTCCATACCACAGACTGCAAGCCTGAATCTACTAAACCACGCTTTCGGAGACTGCTTTAGCCCATTCAAAGACTTCTTCAATTTGCATACCTTTCTAGTTGCTTGTGAAGTAGCAAAGCTGCTGGAATCTCCATATACACCTCCTCCTGGAGATTCCTACGCAAAAATGCGTTCTTGACATCTAGTTCATGTAGTTGCCAATTGAAGTTGGCTGCACATGACACCAACACTCACACAGTACTCATCTTTGCTACTGGAGCAAAGGTCTCATCATAGTCGATACCATAAGTTTGGCTGTAGCCTTTAGCAACCAATCTGGCCTTGTACCTGTCAATCTTGCCCTCTGGAGTCTACTTAACAGTATAAATCCATTTACATCCAACAACACGCTTCCCAGCTGGTAGTGGCACTAGCTCCTATGTGTCGTTCTTTTTCAATGCCTGAAGTTTCTCCTGCATGGCACTCAACCACCTAGGACCTTGCTTAGCTACCTGCCAGTTGTTAGGTACAAGCCCTGAATGCAATGATGCAAGGAAGGACTTATATGCAGATGGAATGGGTGGATATGAAATGTAATATGCAATGTCAGTATCCCAACTACCAATCTTGGCTAGAGGTTTTCTAGAATTGACTCTAGAAGTTCTACGAAGCAAGACATGAGTATTAGAAGTATCATGGAAGGAAATGTTACCAGGTGACTCAGGTGGAAGGACTGGAGAAGGACCTGGAGAAGAGAGACTTGGGACATCAATATTTATGGGTACTGGCATAGGCACAGGAGATGGCTCATTCTGCTCTGCTGCTTCTGGTGCTCATGCTCCCTATATACTCTCAGCTCCCCCTGACTGTTGGTTCTCCCTGACTGTTGGTTTCCTCCTGAGATGCTATCAGGTGACTGTCGGTTCCCTCCCGAGACACTATCACTCCTTCGTGACTCAAATGGACATGGAATCATACCAACTACGATGCCACTCTCATTCTCCCCCTCTCTACTATCATCAGTAGAGCCATCATCGAACAAGAAACTCAACTCCATCTTCTCCCCATAAAATGGTTCAAACTCCCGGAAGGTCACGTCCATGCTAACAAACAACCTTCTTTCAGTAGAACACCAATACTTGTATCCCTTCTGACTTGATGAGTACCCCACAAAAGTACATTTAACTGCTTGTGGATTCAGCTTACTTACCATCAATGTGTGATCTCGCACGAAACATGTGCATCCAAACACTCTGGGTGGAACACTAAAAACATTCGAGCCCGAGAACATCTCACATGGTGTCTTTATCCCTAATACTCTTGACGACATCCTGTTGATTAGATAAGCTGCTGTTATAACGGCCTAACTCCACAAGAACTTAGGCATATTCATCACGAGCATCAAAGAACGTGCCATTTCCAGTAGATGCATGTTCTTGCGTTCAATCACCCTATTCCGAGCAGGAGTGTCTGTACAAGTGGTTTGATGAAGAATTTCCTGACTAGAGATGAAAGTAGCAAACTCCTTGTTGGTGTACTCGGTCCCATTATCTGTTCGAAGAATCTTTACATGTACTCCAAACTGGATCTTCACATATGCCGAGAAGTCTTGAACAAGGTAGTCAAAGGCGCAAAGGGTCCATATCGTCCAAGGCGTAAGGCACACTTAAGGCGCGTGCCCGAGCGAAGCGAGGCACAAAAATAGTAAATTTCATTATGTGTCGAGCAAAGTTGGATCAGCTATCTCCTTAGGAAGGGTCCGATACCGATTCCGATACCAATACTGCGAATCTTGCCTTTTACATGTCTTAGGTGTCGAGCAAAGTTGGATCAGCTATCTCCTTATTACTTCCCCCCTCAATCCAAGCAGACCCTAAGGCCTGAAACTTTAAAGCACTTTTAGAAAGTGGTACCTATTGCCTCTGCGTGCCTAATGAAATCTTGAAACATATAAATTTCATCATTGATCAGTTTTGTGTCTACTACCATGAGCCTATTGAAGGAAGATGAACTTAATCTTTGTATATTATAGTCATCAAGAGCATACAATAAGCATCCCACACCTTCGTATCCTTTATTTCTTAATACATATTAGAAAGGGTCGTTAGGATTTTGCAGTAGCAGTGGCAATGAGTGGTAGAGGCCTCGAGACTGAAAAATAACCAAAGAAAAAGGCCTAATTTTGGTAAGGATTCCCTAGTCCAGTGAAGAGACTAAAGTTTGTGCCAAAATCTAATTTCCCCACCTGTAGTTAGCTGAGCTTAGTACTGCAAAGGTCATCTTTGGAAACATAAAAAGGGATTTTGTTTTTTGAATAAATCCAAGAGAAGTAGAGAGCTGTAATATTACTATGCAGTGCAATATATGTTCAACTTGTAGAAGCTCAGTGACGTATGAAACACTTTGCATGTGACAAACGAGCTTCAAGAATATACAAATATCACACCTGAATCAATTAAGCAGGCTTTCTAGCAATAAATACAGTAAAGGGCGTGCATTCAGTTTCATATATCTCACAGGAGAGAATCTAGCTCCTAGCAGCTCATCTCCAATGCTTTTATCTAATTCCACATTCCATTCTTTGTCTGTATCCATCAACATGAGCTTACCAACTCAAATGGATGAAATAGCATATAAAATGCTATAACATTATACAAAATTAAATTATGATAATGGAGAAACTTGAGAACCCATAGATTATGTTGACCTGCGTAAAACTTAGCACCTCAGTTATATTGACCTGCGTCTTAGTCTACTAACCTTCTTCCAATGTTTGGGAGTTGAGTCTTCTTTTAATAAGTAGTAACATGATTTTAATTTGACGACTTTCTCGTCTACATAGAAGGACCATTGGAGCCTCATTCCCTTGATAATTAGCCTAGATGTTTCCGATGAATTCTCCACCATGAGTTAATATTTTGGTGTGAAAGTGTTTATGTCTATGCTTGTTTAAAGGTTTTCGAGAGCTTGTTAATCTTATATTGAACCCTTGAAGTAATTGTGATGTTTGGGCTCAATTCTAGATCAATGTTATATTAAGCGTGTTGAAGTCCTTGTCACTGCACCAACTCTCTTGAGTGTAGTCATCGAGGGTTATATCTTTATATTAACTAGCACGCCCCCACAGGTTGAAGACCTATTTTTGGGCAGCAAGGTGATTCACGCATCGGTATAATTTTTTTTATAAAGTTCGCTTAAAATGCACGCCGAGGGATAGAACCTGGGTTGCTCTGATTCCATGTTAAAGCCTCTGCGTCTGCACCAAAACTCTAGATTGTTAGTAAGGGTTATAGAGTTATATTATCTAAATTACAAATCGGTTTTCATTAAGTGCTCGTTCCATGTCTGGTTTATTAATTACTCGGCCAATTATTCACAGTCATGCTGCCACTTGGAATTTTCAATCTATCATCCACCCGATTAATTGGATTAAGCTCCTTTTACTGGCTGAGTAATCCTTTTTTGGAACACTCTTCTAAACTACTTTCTACAAGATTGACCCGAGACTTGCTTTCCGGTTTTGTCTGTTCTGTCTTCTTATGTCTAGCTTGTTTTCTACTATAATAACTGTGACAGAATCAACTCACCTTTTCATGTCTTAGGTGTCCAGCAAAGTTGGACCAGCTAGGAGAGAGTTTCTCTCCGAGGCCTGAGACTTTTAAGCACTTTTAGAAAGTGGTACCTCTTACCTCTCTGTGCCTAATGAAATCTTGAAACATATAAAATTTCATCATTGATCGGTTTTGTGTCTACTACCATGAACCTATTGAAGGCAGATGAACTAAATCTTTCTATACTATAAGTCATCAAGGGGATACAATAAGCATCCGACTTCCTTCGCACCCTTTATTTCATAATACATGTTAGAAAGGGTTCTTAGGATTTTGCAGTAGCAATGGCAATGAGTGATAGAGGCCTTAGGACTGCAAAATAACCAAAGGAAAAGGCCTAATTTTGGTAAGCATTCCCTAGTGCAGAGAAGATACTATAGTTTGTGCCAAAAGCTCATTTTTCCACCGGAAATTAGCTTGAACTTAGTGCTGCAAAAATCATCTTTTGGAAACATAAAAGGGTTTTTTTTTTTTTTTTTTGAATAAATCCAAGAGAAGTAGAGAGCTGCAATATGTAGTGCAATATATCTTCAACTTGTAGAATCTCGGTGATGTATGAAACGCTTTGCATGTGACAAACTAGCTTCAAGAATATACAAATATCGCACTTGAATCCATTAAGCAGGCTTTCTAGCAATATATACATTAAAGCATGTGCATTCAGTTTCATATATCTGATAGGAGAGGATCTACCTCCTAGAAGCTTATCTCCAATGCTTTTATCTAATTCCACATTCCGTTCTTCGCCTGTATCCATCAGCATGATCTTTACCAACTCAAATGGATGAGATAGCATATAAAATGCTAAAACATTAGACAAGCTTAAATTATGATAATGGAGAAACTTGAGAACCCATAGAAGATCTTGATATCCATTTACAACTTGTGACTTTGTTACAAAAGTTACTTCTTCTAGTTCTAGATGTACCGTTCAGTGTTACTTAAAATGCTTATAATGGTCAAGCCTATTCACAATCTTATAGAGATTCTTCACGTTCTGTTCATATCCAAAGAGCCCTAAATTATAGCTGTTCAAGTGATTTCCCTAGCCATAATTGTCCACCTGGCTTAATTTGGTTTTGTCTTATTGATGAGCCATATGCATACTAATTGAAGTAGTTACGATGCTATATAGGCTATATGAATAGTATATGCACGTGCCTTGCACGTATTTCATATTACTTGGAAAGAACAAATAACAACCTTCTTAATTTTTTTTTTCTTTTTCTATAGGTAATTACATAACTACCCATATTAAATTTAGTGAACAATTTTAATTAGTAAACATAGATGTTGAGAGTAAATAAGGGACTTTAGTCCCACATCGGTTAGATGTAATATGAAGAGGGGTTGGACCCTCTATAAGTAGTAGGCAGTAGCCCTCAATAATATTATCTGAGAAATTAGCCTCATTTTTACATGGTATCAGAGCCATAACTCTCTCTCTCTCTCCACAAATTTTTTTTTTTTTTTTAGCCGAATCCCCCCCCCCCCCCGACCCCCCCCGGAGCAGTACCCCGACCCCCCCCGACCCCCCCGGAGCAGCAGCGCCCCCCCCCGACCCCCCTCCCCCCCCCCCGGAGCAGCAGCGCTGCCCCGGCACTAACAATCTCAAAGCTTTATTGAGAAGATGGATAATTCTCGTGCTTCGCTCATCGATACCGGCTTTAACAAGTTGGAGAAATTCGATGGCGAACACTTCCAGATTTGGAGACGAAAGGTCACTTTAAATCTTCAACTCGTGAATGTTGATCACGTGCTGTCAGAAGAAGAACCGATCGTTCCAACCACTGGATCTGCTGCGGCTGTGGCCGCTGCTACGACCAAGCAAGCGAAGTGGAAGAGAGAAAACAGTATATGCAAACTACTGATACTCAATTCCATGGAAGACTCTGGCATAGTCCTACTCCAAGAAGACATCTGCCAAAGAGATATGGGACTCCTTGGAAAAGCTCTATGAAGATGACGAGAACCGGTCCAAGATCTTCATGGTAGAAAAATATCACAAGTGGACCTTCGAAGACGAGAAGGCGATGCTGTCCCAAGTGAAGGAGTTTCTGAAGTTGCGTCAGAAACTAGAAGACGAGAACATGCCCCTCGTCGACAAGTTTGTCGTTGGAGGGATCGTCGCAAAACTTCCTATAGAATGGAGCAACTTCTATGCAAGGATGCATCGAAAGAAGATGGAAATTAGCTTGGAAGATTTCTTGCAAGAGATCCATGTTGAGGACGAGATGCGCTCTCAACAGAAGATGGATACTCTGTCCAAACAACTGGCGAAGGCAAATCTGGTCCAAACCAGAGAGTACCAGGGGAAGCAGGCTGCTTCTCATCGCAAAAAGAAGGACTTCACGAATCTGAAAGTGAAGGGTCATGCTTTCAAGCAGCAGAAGTCCAAGTCCCATGTGACTTGCTTCAATTGTGGCAAGAAGGGCCACTACAAATCCGAATGCAAGTCCAAGCCCAAAGAACAAGGTGAGCCTAGTAAGGTTTCTATGATTACTAATCTAGTTGCCATGATAGCACATGTTGCAACTGTGGGGGCTGACTTGGACTGGTGGATAGACACTGGTGCGACTTGTCATGTCTGTTCAGACAAAGACTGGTTCGTCTCTTATGAGCCAACTTCAGAGAAGGTCATAATGGCAAACCAGGCACAAGCTGAAGTACTGGGGATCGGGACGGTGGAGCTGAAACTCACATCGGGGAACACTCTGACGCTTCAAGGTGTGAAGCATGTTCCAGTAATTGCTAAGAACCTGATCTCTGGAAGTCTGCTCTGCAACGCAGGCTTGAGGATGGACATCAATGCTGGCCAGTTGGTGATGTCCAAGAAGGGTACATTCTTCGGGAAAGCTTTTCAAACTGAAGGAATGTACAAGATTCAGCTTGTAGTAACCCAGCATGATAATATAAATGCAATCACTTTTTCTGATTATTCTCTTGAGTTGTGGCATAATAGGCTAGGACATGTTCATTGTAAAAGGATTAACAGAATGTCTAGTCTAGAACTTATCTCCAAGTGTGGGGGTAAGGTAGAGAAATGCGAAGTATGTGCTCAGACGAAGATCACAAGGAAACCCTTTCACAGGGTCCATCGAAGCACAGATCTTCTGGAGTTGGTTCACTCAGATATCTGTGACTTCAAACAATTCTCTACAAAGGCCGGGATGAAGTATTTCATTACTTTCATCGATGACTTCTCAAAGTATGCTTTCGTCTACTTGCTCAAGTCTAAAGACGAAGCATTCGAGAAGTTCAAGGAGTTCAGGGTCGAGGCTGAGCGGCAAACTGGACAACAACTCAAGAGGTTAAGGAGTGATCGAGGCGGGGAGTATCGGTCTCATGAATTCTTATCATTCTGCAAAGAACATGGAATCATCAATGAGACAACGGCTCCGTACTCTCCTCAATTCAACGGAGTAGCAGAAAGGAAGAACAGAACGTTGACAGAGATGATGAACTCCATGCTGTTGACTGCGGGTCTTCCAAAGTGTTACTGGGGAGAAGCTGCACTAACGGCAACGTTCATTCTGAACAGAGTGCCATATGCAACTTCCGACATAACTCCTCATGAACTCTGGTTCAAAGTCAGACCTAACTTGAATGTAACTCGAGTGTGGGGGTGTTTGGCTTATGTGAAGCTCTCGGATCTGAAGATTCAGAAGCTGGGGACAAGGACTACGAAGGCGATCTTCTTGGGGTATGCCGAGAAGAGTGATGCTCGGAGATTCCTTGATATCGAGTCAAACTATATCATCGAATCTTGCGATGCTGAATACTTTGAAGACAAGTTTGCAAAACACAAGGATATTGTTCTCGCGGATCTTCCGGAGAATGATGAGGGTACAAAGCAGACAAAAGTCTTTAATGAACCAGTAGTCCAAGATGAAGCTGTCGTCAGGGAGACACCAGCTGAACCAGAACTCGCTGAGCCGTCAACTAAGCGAACGAGGAGGCCGAAAGACTTCGGAGATGACTTCGTCACCTATCATGTGGAAGCATATCCGCTTACCTATGATGAGGTGATTAAGACCAGAGATGCTGTATTCTGGAAGGAGGCGATAGACAACGAGATTGACTCAATCACCTCCAACAATACATGGGTATTGGTTGACCTGCCAGAAGGAGCAAGACCCATCGGATGCAAATGGATCTTCAAGAAGAAGATGAAAGCAGATGGAACCATTGACAAGTTCAAGGCCAGGCTAGTGGCCAAGGGGTTTGCTCAGAAGCAGGGGATCGACTACTTTGACACTTATGCTCCAGTAGCTCGGATGACAACCATCAGATTGTTAATTGCTCTAGCAGCAATACACAAGCTGATGATACATCAGATGGATGTAAAAACGACATTCCTTAATGGCGAGCTGACCGAAGAGATCTACATGCAACAACCAGAAGGTTTTGTCGTCAGAGATCTGGAAGACAAAGTCTGCAAGTTGATGAAGTCTCTGTATGGTTTGAAACAAGCTCCCATAATGTGGCATGAGAAGTTTGACAAGGTGATAAGGTCAAATGGCTACAGGGTCAGTGAAACAGACAAGTGTGTCTATACGAAGTTTGCTGACGGAAGAGGAGTAATCGTATGTCTTTACGTGGACGACATGCTAATCCTAGGTACGGATTTAAGCTGTGTCACAGAGACAAACAAATTTCTCTCGACCAAGTTCAGTATGAAGGACTTGGGGGATGCCGACGTAATCTTGGGGCTCAAGATCATCCGGACAGGCACTGGAATAGCGCTTACACAATCTCATTATATTGAGAAGATGCTCACTCGCTACGGGTATCAAGATCTTCCTTTTATTGATACACCATACCGGAGTGATCAGAAGCTGGAGCCAAATTCGAGGGAAAGCGTCAGGCAGTTGGAGTACGCTAGCGTCATCGGAAGCTTGATGTACGCTACTACTGCCACAAGGCCTGACATAGCTTTTGCAGTTGGAATGCTGAGTCGGTTCACTAGCAATCCAGGCGTTGAGCACTGGAAAGCTGTGAAGCGTGTTATGAGATATCTCAAGAAAACTCAGACATATGCACTTTTCTACAGCGGAGATCCGTCAGTAGTGGAAGGCTTCAGTGATGCTAGCTGGTGTTCAGATATGGAGAGCGAGTATTCCACAGGTGGATTCGTATTCGCCATGGGCGGAGCTGCTATATCGTGGAAGTCGAAGAAGCAGACTATGTTATCTCGCTCCTCCATGGAATCTGAATTCTTTGCATTGGATGCTGCTGCAGATGAAGCAGAGTGGCTTCGGGAGCTCATGTATGATCTTCCGGTGGTTGGGGCTCAGATACCGGCAATACCGATATACTATGACAACCAGACGGCAGCAGCAGTGGCATCAAATGAACTCTTCAACGGAAAGAAGAGAACGGTGCGGTTGAAGCACAGAGCAGTACACGATTTTATCAAGAGAGGTGTTATTGCAGTGATTGATGTTCGGAGTCGGGAGAACCTGGCGGATCCGTTCACCAAGGGCCTCAAGCGCCAGCTGGTCGATGACACAGCTTGTAAAATGGGCTTGAAGGCATTCTGATATTGTGTTATTACATTCCTACCATAAAGTTTTATGCTATTAGTTCAAAGAGAAATCTACTAGGCATCTAGCTTTTGGTTCAAGGGAGGACTATTAACCAGAAGAATATCAGGAACGGTGGGTACTTGTCCTATGTGACATGGAGAGGTTACGGACCTACAACCACTGTTGTCTACTGTTGTTTTCTGCGGAAAACGGATCCTGTGGGAAGGTTGGCTTAAATGCCTTAATGAGTTCTCAGGCAGAGTGAATGCCTGGAGTGCTTTACAGGAAGCACGGTAGCGCAGCACTATAAGGAGTGTAACTCCATGCTACAGTGGGGTGACTCCACCATGAGGTTCCCAGGTAGGGATAATGTCTCGGCTTTGTAAGCCAAGTCACAGCGGAGTAGCACCGCAAATAGGCAGGTAGCCTAATGCTGTATGATAATCGTAATAAAGAGAGGTAGACAGCACTACAAAGAGGACGATGTCCTCATGTTACAGTGGCATGACACCACGAAGAGGTACCAGGTAGGGTAAAGCCTCGGCTTTGCGAGCCATGTCATAGAGGCGTAACACCGTACGGAAGCGCAAGGCTTCATGCTGGGTAGTTTGGCACTACAAAGAGGCCTGTGACCTCATGCTACAGTAGTATGACACTACGATGAGGTACCCAGGTGGGGTAAAGCCTCGGCTTTAAGCCATGTCATAGCGGCGTAGCACCGCAAAGAAGCGCAATGCTTCATGCCATGACTCTTTATAAAGAACTCACCTATAGTGTATGGACATAGATATCAGGCCGTCTCTTGAGGATAAACTTGTAGACGCCCAAAAATTATACACTAAAACCAGGCTGGCACAAGGCCTTCAATGTGCAGCCAGAAACACAGTTGATGTCATTATGTGAGTAGGAAGAATTGCAGTTATGGTACAGAATTCAAGGCTTAGTCCATTCTTGTATCATGATGTTATTTAACCTATGCGGGAAGATTCAAGTCGTAGCGACATCTCTCCTAATGCATGATGGGCAGTCACTGTGGGGAACGCTCAACCCATATATTGAGATATGTGGGGGATTGTTGGTGTTTTTGCCTTTGGACTAGAAAAGATAGTCCCACATCGGCTACACCAAATGGTGAGTATCTCAATATAATGCATTGCTTGTGTTGAGGTGTGCACATGAGGTGTAGTGGGGCACAAGTTTGTGCCATGTGGGAGTATTTTCCTAGAAGGAAAAAGGATTAACTCCAACAAGGATGCAAGTTGATTTTTGTTGTGCGGACTCGGACTCGGACGCGGACTCCAGGATTGTCTCGTGCATGCACGGGAGTGTTCGGGGGGTAGGCGTGGACTGGCACACTTCTATGCTGATTGTGGGATGATCTAAAATATCAAACTCTATTTTTGAGTATTGGTATTTTAGTCCCACATCGGATAGGAGAAGAGGTGAAGTCTCAACTCCACTCTATAAATAGAGCCCCTTGACCTCCTTTGAAAGATGCACCAAGAAGAGAGTTGAGGGAGTCTGTTAAGTCCAGGAAGCCCGTTCAAGTCTCAAATATTGACTTACGAGCGTTCCAGAAGTTCTTCGCGAACTTGCTGGTTCCTGGAAGCTGTTCGTGCTCGTGTGGGACGAATAAAGCTTTGAGCAACGGTGGTTCATTCACCCCAGCATTTCATTCTCGCCTGTCATCGCTGCTGTTGTCTTTTACAGTAATTTCTTTTTAGAAGCTCTACTGCCGATAGTTGCTTGCACAAAGTCTCTTTAGATTTTTGTGTATTACGTAGAATCTTTTTAGATCCTCGTAATTCAGAATCCTCCAGGATCTCTGTTGCACATCTTCTTTAAGGTGCTGCATTTGAAACGTTGTGTGTACAATTGTTTCAGTTTCAGAATTTTTCATCGAAAATTGTGCCCCGGCACTAACAATTACAAAGACGACTCAGGAAACAACAACACCTCACTGATTGCAG
The DNA here is from genome assembly GCA_029216955.1 of Iris pallida. Taxonomy (NCBI): domain Eukaryota; kingdom Viridiplantae; phylum Streptophyta; class Magnoliopsida; order Asparagales; family Iridaceae; genus Iris; species Iris pallida. The sequence continues at coordinate 668,712 of JANAVB010020200.1, read as the reverse complement.
TTGAAGAAGTCATGGATTCCATCTATGGGAAGTTGACAGCAGAAGAAATGAAGGCCCTGGTCGAGGATCTCCTGACCAAGAGATTACCGGAGGCAACCCCACGCGTGACCCATACTGTTGTGGATCCGTCACCGTACAAAATGGAGAAGTTGGACAAGCTGGAGACGAAGTTGGAAAGCACGACCAACTACTTGAAATAGTCGCGGCAGGCGATGCGGACGCTGAAGGGACGTGGCTTGGTTGGTTATGTAGATGGCCACACCAAGGCCCCTGTCGATCACTCCTCGAAAGAGTTTGCTGTATGGGACATTGTCAACAATGTCGTGGCTGGTTGGTTGACAGCCTCTTTGACCGACCAAGTGTCGGGTAACGTTGAAGCAATGGAGGGAGCTGCTGATATCTGGAGAACATTGAAAGACATGTACTCTGGTTCGGGTAACCCCATGCGAGTCTTCCAACTGCAGGATGAGCTCGATCGGGTAATCCAAGACGATCGTACCATCTCTGAGTACGCTGCCTTGTTGAAGAAGTACTGGTCTGATCTTGACCATTATGATCCTCTTGGCATGGAGGATGCTCAGGTTGAACCGGCTTTTGCAAAACATTTCCAGAAATTCCTGGATTATATCTCGCGGCAACGGATGATGAAGTGGCTCAACCCTGCATTTGAGCAACGGAGGGATGTACTTCTCGCACAACCGCAGCTGCCGACATTAGAAGACGCCATAGCTGCCATGGCACAAGAAGAAGCACGGTTGAAGCTGATGCCTACCAAGGGTATCTCCCAGGGGGAGCAGGCCGGAGTTGACACATCTGCTCTTGCCACTTTCACACAGCCTCCTTCTACGGGAGGCGTTTGCCACAACTGTGGTGACACAGGGCATTACATCCGCTTTTGCCCAAAACCGACACGGACTCCCTCGAATGGTCGGGGCCGTGGTCGCGGTGGACGACGAGGTGGTCGAGGCAGCTACAGTGGTGGAAGGGGCACTTACTCTGGAGGCAACAAGGCACATCTGGCGGATGAAGGTGGGGACAATCAGCTGGCGGACATCACTCCATTTGAGAGAGAAGTTCTCGAGAAGATGCGCGGCTCAAAGCTTGGTTCTGGTGAACGACAAGTCATTCCTGGGGCGCCGTCCACTACAGGAGATTACTGCACTTACTTCTCCCAAACCAGTGCCGGTATACCTCCGCGTGCTCTTGCATCTGTCTCTCAGCCAGCTTGGATTATGGACTCTGGGGCATCTTGCCATGTCACGGGGTCCCGGGGTGAGTTCCGGGAATACTCTACTCTAACGCCGCCAGAAAGCATTCAGACTGCTGATGGTACCTCTAGGCCTGTTACGGGTAAAGGCACTGTTGATTGCACTCCTTCCATCACTCTATCTAATGTATTACATGCTCCTTCCTTTCCTGTCAATCTTATATCCATTAGCGCCATTATCCTTGATCTAAACTGTATTGTTTCCTTTGATATTCCTAAGGTAACTTTTCAGGAGAAGGGAACGGGGAGACGACTAGGCACTGGCACATGGCATAAGGGTCTATGGTACTTGGACAGGAACGGTCTGGATAGAGCACTGGCATCTTTGGTTGCAGACGCACAACCGGAAGTCCGAAGTCGAAGTGTCGAAGCCGAGCTGCTCCTCCACCATCAGCGTATAGGACATTCTTCTTTTCCCGTTATTAGTCGACTGTATCCGTCCTTATATCAAAAAGCCAATAAAGAGTTGTTAGTTTGTGATGCTTGTGAGTTGGAAAAATATACCAGAAGCTCCTATGTGAGTTCTGGGCATCGATGTTCTGCTGCTTTTGATATGATTCATTTCGATGTGTGGGGCCCTTGTCCTACAAACGGTGTTAACAGTTATAGATGGTTTGTTACTTTTATTGACTGCTCTACCCGCGTAACGTGGGTCTACCTGCTGAAGAATAAAAGTGATGTTTTTGAGGCATTTCAAAGCCTCCATCAACGGGTAAAGACACAGTATAATGCTCGTATTAAGTGTTTCCGGTCGGATAATGGGACGGAATATACCCATAAGAGATTTGCTGCGTATTTATCCTCTCATGGTATACTGCATCAAACCTCTTGTGCATATACACCGGCTCAAAATGGTGTTGCCGAACGAAAGAATAGGCACCTGCTGGAGGTAGCTCGGACAATGATGCTGGCTATGAATGTCCCTAAATTTTTGTGGGGGCAGGCTGCCTTGACAGCCTCTTATCTCATCAACAGGATGCCCTCTCAATTACTGAACTGGAAGACGCCTTTGGAAATACTCACGGGGACAACTGCGTACACCGTTCCTCCGAAAGTATTTGGTTGCGTATGCTTCGTCCACGATAACAGGCCTGGCGTCGGTAAGCTGGATCCTCGAGCAATTAAGTGTGTCTTTGTTGGGTACACCGGGACACAGAAGGGTTACGTATGCTGGAGCCCGGTTGAACGGAAGCTGTTTGTAAGCATGGACGTTACATTCAGAGAGCTGGAACCTTATTATGGTTCGGACGAAGGTTCTGCGTTTGGGAACACGCCTCACACAACGGGTGTTGGACATGAGGGGGAGGTAGTACGCCCAAACGTAGTTGTCGGATCGGTACCTTGTCCTGTCGTGACACACTGGAAGAAAGGGGGAGAAAGCATCAATGATACTGATACGGAGGATGACGAAGACAATACGTACATTACGCAGGGGGAGAAGCAGACAAGGGAAAAGGAGCTCCAAGTTTACAGAAGAAGACAGCAGAGGTCCAGTACTGTGCCGTGCCCTGTGCCTATAGTGCCAAGTCCCTCGTCTACTCCTGCCCCGACTCCTGAAGATGTTACTCCCGCACCGGATCGCTCGGATTCGGAAGCGGATCTCTCCGATTCGGATGGTATGCTTTCCCCACCACCCATTGCTCCCTTAAGGAGGTCTTCTCGCATTAATGCGGGAAAGGCTCCTATTCGTTATAAAGATTATGAACATGATATCGCCAACTACCTATCTTATTCTAATATTTTTCCGACTTATCAAACATTCCTCACTTCGTTAGACTCCACTTCTTTACCTAAGAATTGGCAGGAAGCAAAGAAGGACCCAAGATGGAAAGCCGCAATGATGGAAGAACTTGGGGCACTAGAGAAAAATAAGACATGGAAGCTGGTGCCATTACCTGAAGGGAAGAAAGCTGTGGGATGCAAATGGGTTTACACAGTGAAGGAGACACCAGAAGGAAAAGTTGAACGATACAAGGCGAGACTGGTTGCAAAAGGCTATACCCAGACATATGGTATCGACTATGATGAGACTTTTGCCCCAGTAGCGAAGATGAGTACCGTAAGAACGTTGGTCTCCATTGCAGCAAAATATGGGTGGAAGCTACACCAGTTAGACGTAAAGAACGCATTTCTTCATGGAGACCTACAAGAAGAAGTATACATGGAGACTCCTCCGGGGTGCTACTCTGTGTCAGATTCAGGTGAAGGAACGTCACATAGAAAAGTGTGCAAACTGAAGAAGTCGCTGTACGGGCTGAAGCAATCTCCTCGAGCCTGGTTTGACAGATTCAGAAGGGCTGTCACTGGCATGGGGTACCATCAGACAAATGCAGATCATACTGTCTTCCTCCAGTATGCAAGGGGCCACATTACTATATTTGCTGTATATGTAGATGATATAGTGATCACAGGTGACGATGTAGTTGAGATCACTAAGCTGAAGACGAAACTCGCCAAAGAGTTTGAGGTGAAGGACCTGGGAGAGATGAGATACTTTTTGGGTATCGAGGTGTGTGATGGTGAACAATGAATTGTTCTCTCACAAAGAAAATATGCACTAGATCTGCTGAAAGAGACAGGAATGCTGGGATGCCGAGCAGCAGTCACTCCAATTGACCAGAAGTGCAAGATGGGAGCAGAAGCAGGAAATCCTGTTGATCGCGAAAGGTATCAAAGGCTAGTAGGCAGACTGATTTATCTAGGACATACTCGCCCTGATATCTCATTTGCAGTAAGTGTTGTAAGCCGCTATATGCATGATCCAAGAACGGGTCATATGGATGCAGTATTTCAGATTCTAAGATATCTGAAAGAGACGCCGGGAAAAGGACTGTGGTTCAAGAAGAATGGATGCACAGATGTTGAGGGATACTGCGATGCAGACTGGGCAAGCTGCATAGACGACAGAAGGTCTACCACAGGGTACTGTGTTTTTGTAGGAGGAAACCTGGTTTCATGGAGAAGCAAGAAACAGTCAGTGGTAGCACGGTCGACAGCTGAAGCAGAATACAGAGCAATGGCTCTAGGAGTATCAGAATTGCTATGGGTAAAGGCGCTGCTGACAGAGTTGAAGCTAGACAAGGGGACACCATTGCACCTTCTGACCGATAGTCAAGCTGCGATAAGTATAGCGAACAATCCGGTTCAGCACGACAGAACGAAGCACATCGAGATCGATCGATTCTTCATCAAGGAAAAGCTGGAACAAGGGATACTGAAGATTGACTATGTTCGCTCAGAAGAACAAGTGGCAGACTGTCTGACTAAGGGTCTTAGTTCATTGAGTCTGTCAAAGCTATGTAACAAGATGGGGATGATTAATATCTATCGCCCATCTTGAGGGGGAGTGTTGAGAGTAAATAAGGGACTTTAGTCCCACATCGGTTAGATGTAATATGAAGAGGGGTTGGACCCTCTATAAGTAGTAGGCAGTAGCCCTCAATAATATTATCTGAGAAATTAGCCTCATTTCTACAATAGATGAGGGTATTTTTGGAACAAAAACTTCCACGGTGAAGCCTAATTTTCTCATTATATATTAGTATAGATAATTGCGTAAATTTATGATCCTACATTAACTATTGACCTTATCTTGTTCTGATACAGCTGTGCCGGTACTTGTCATTATATGCAAGGGGGTGGCTGTGAAATACGTCTTTCAGAGCCTTTATTAAAGTACCGCACAACTTCTGATCTCAAGAACACCCTATTGCATGAGATGATCCACGCGTTCTTGTGGATAACTTCAAACAACAAGGATCACAGGTATCTAACTTGCTTCTCCTGGAGTCTTAACACATATATTTATATTTCTCGTTCTCGTGGCTAAAATGCACAATGTGATATGTGATATCATGCAGTGATCATGGCCCTACTTTCAGGGCTATAATGAACACAATTAATTCCAGCTCTGTTACAGATTACCAGGTTAGTTAAAGTGCACAAGAATCTAATTGTATTCATCTTCTCATTCTTTGTATGCTACTTCTCACTGTTATTTACTGTTCTCTACTACTTCAGAGACCATCCGATGGCTACAACATCACTGTTTACCATGAATTTCACGAGGAAGTTGATAGTTACAGAGTTCATCACTGGATTGTAATTTGACATTCTATTTATGTATATTGAAATATGTCTATGAGAACCATACATAGATATTGAGATTTTTATGTAATAACATGACTAATTTCTTGCGTACTTCCCAGTGTGAACTTTGTGGGGATTTGATCAAGAGAGCTATGAACAGAGAACCTTCAGCTAATGACTGCATTGAACACAGGGGCATCGATAACTCTTGTGGCAACTACTTGTGTCACTGGCATGGGTAAGATTATGGGATAACTAAAAATATTTATGTTGGCATTTAGTCCCCATGTTACCTCTAAAGTTCCTACCTAACCAAAAAAACTCCGATGGATTCTGAAAAGCTTATATATGTTTAAGTGAACATAACTTTGACAAAAAGCCACAAGTATTTCTGTAGCATGTACAAAGTCATATAACAATCTTGTGATATTATCTTCGTTTCAAAATCTAGGTCTTTCTAAATGTTACAGGAATGAGATTCATAATTTATGTAAATTAACTTAGTCAATGCCCCCAATAAGTCTGGGTAAGGTATTCTGTATTCTTATGTATATTCTAGTATCACAATACTCATTTAGTGTGGGTCCTAGAGACACCAATTTAAATTAAGTTATGAGTGTAAATATCTGCTATATGTAGATGGATAAGTTCGATTCCTCGAGAACTCTTTTGAGGTTAATGTAGCTAATGCTGATCGAGAGCTAAGTCCTTTTGGTGTTCAGGTTACTGGTGCACAGGTTGTACTTTTAGATGCTTTGCATAACATGCTGATGTTTTTGATATAGTTGCGAATCATTCTTGATCTGTCTGCCTTTATACTGTGCAGACACAAGCTGCTGTGCTCTGGTAAATATAAAAAAATAGCGGAACCACCAGGATATAAAGGCAAAAGAAGGGTTGCTAAAGGTGAGACCTTTTGTTGGAAATCTGAGCTTTATCATATGTTTTTCCCCCACTGTATTTGCCAATCATATGTTTGCTTCAAACTTAGTCCTAATAAAGAAATTTACTACTTTCTTAAAAAATAATGTCTTGTGTTAGTTTGAACTTATGACCAAAGGAATATACAGGGTTATGGTAACTGCCATTAAATTTGTGTATGCATCATGTATAGAATTTACTCAACTTCATCTTGTGCGAACATGAAATATTAGTTATTAAGGTTACATGCAGGTTAGATGAGAGTACTTATTCTAGTTATCTTTATAATGATTAAAATATTGGGTACCTAATATTTAGGTGGTCAGGCCAAACCTGTTGGATTTTTTATAGTTTTCCAGAAAAATAATATTATGTTCAAATATTTTTTATATTATTATTTTACTACTTTAGACATAAAGCATTGAATGGATTAATGGTAAGAGCATTAATATAAGTATAATGGTCATGAGTTCTAATCTCTATATCCCCTAAGTTTTTATTAATATAAATATATTTATTTCGGACCAAGACAATGTCTATATCCATATCCAAGAGAAGAGGGGGGGGGGGGGGGGGGGGGGGGGGGGGGGTTTAAATGATTGGATATATTGATTTATTGAATGGATAAATTTAACAACCAAAGGTTGTAAATGAAAAGGTCTTAAATATATAAATAAGACAACCTTCTATTCAGAAATCATCACAGAAAGAAGAGGACCTCTATTTAACTTTGGTAAACCAAAGGGACTAGGCTAGTCTAATCATAGAGATTGTTCGGTTCGGTGCTCTGACGCGGTCCGCTTGTGGGTTCACACTAGTGGACTACTACATCGACTTGCTGTATCCTGGGTATGGTTTCTCCTGAACCTTTGCACAAGAGAAGGGCGGAATAACGTCTTTAGCAATACATGATTCGTCACCTACAATGAGTACAATTTGGGTTTTCATTAATTTTTTTTTCCAATTTTTTTTTCTTTTCTTTTTCTCCATTTTATTCCATTTTTGCTATAACAAAACCTTGGCCTAATCCACCAGCGAAGCCTGGACTGATATTCACTAGCGGATGAGAAGATGAAGGTCAGGATGGGTGTGTAAGTTGTGCACTCAAACCCTAATCCTCAAATACCCCGATCTCACACATCCTACTCTCCTGATCAGATGACGTACATAAAAGGAATAGAAATGCTAAATGTGTCCAGTCCGTGGGATAGAGGCCCCCCCCCCCCCCCCCCCCCCCCCCCCCCCCTATGACAGCTTAATATCTGTAAGCGGGTCATAAGATGAATGAGTATGGGTTAAGGGAATTGAAGACACTCAGAACATTCTATCTATAGTCAGTGTGGCTGATTTTATCTTAGTTTCAAACACTTTCAGATTTGGCTGATGAACTAGTAGCAGTAGGTCTTAGTCCTGCATTAGTTTTTCTTAATTCTTTCAGTTGTTTAGGAGAGGTATATGAGCCCTTATTTTGACAGTAAAATACAGAAATAAGAATAAAGAAATGTTACTCTACATTAGTAACTAGAAAAAAAAAAACTGCAATATTTCCCCTACTTTATTTAATCATTGTGAACTTGATATTTTCTCTTTTGAATGATTCTGCATTAATTGTTGCCTTATGATTGGTTGACCATGTTTGAATATGAAGATAGGTTGACCATGGTATATTATGGCGCGCAACATGCATTTCTTCTATAAATCTCGATTTTTTTTTTATTTGTATGAAGATAGGGTTCTTCCCTTGTCAAATCACATAATCAGTTTCTTAATAAGTAAAATTTCATCTTAAAATTCTATTCATGGTTTATAGGTGCGCATGAGAATGATGTAAATAGGTTTAGTGGACCATCACACGGTACCAAGCAGTCGAGTGGAAGATTACAAGGAGTAGAAAGTTTGAAGGGTTCCCCGGATGATCAGAAGTGTAAAAAAATCACAAAGTTCTTCCAATCTGCGGGAGCTGCAGATCCTGGGACGAAATCTTCATATGGCAATATCTTTGGGCCCCATGGTTCAAATGAGACGAAGCATTTGAAGAGCATGGAGGTAGAAACTGTGGGTCAATCATCTGGAGGAGCCGAAATTCGCAAAAAGAGAACACCTGGATGCAGGAAGCAGGGCAGTGACACTTGCACAGAAAAGAAGAAACCTAAGATACGCAAGAGAGAGGTCACGGTGGCGATTCCATGTTTAGGTTACTATGCAGACGAAGAATCAGAGGAAGATACGGAACCGTTGGTGAATAAGCGAAGCGAAAGGAGGAAGAAGGAACCCCAATGGGGAAGACTGAAGGGAAGATGTATTAAAACTGAGGCCAATACTGGTGCTTATCCCTCCCAACATAGCTCTTCTTCTGATTCTCTGCTGTGTATTGATGATGCCAAGAAATCGAAGCCTGAAACAACACCAGGAGACTCAAGGGAGGCTTACAGGGGTCCATATCTTTCAAATTCTCCCATAAATGATAATGTTGTATATATATTAGATGACTAGAGTCATCTAGCTAGCCTAGTGTTCAGTTAGTTTCCCTTGGTCTCATCTTTTTGATGCAAAAGTCTGTATGCTTATTATTTTGCTAGTTTTCTTGTACATTTATGTATTCAACTACCTATTTATAAGCACTTGCTGGCATGTAGGCCATAACAAAAGCCCTTCACCTCGCGTGCATGCCCACTTATCGAGAAATTATTTAGTGGTCCAGACTAGAGTTGAGTTTTGATCCGTACTCAATGATATAATGACATAAGGTATATATTTTCTCTATTTTATGCAAGTCTAAATTAAAGGAAAAAAAAACATAGGTATTATTGGCTACGAATCAAGGTTCACCATGAGACCGGACCACCGAATAGTTTCTCTCACTTGAAACCAGGGGCGGATCCAGCATAGGGGTGGGGTGGGCTCCAGCCCACCCCAAAATTTTTTTTAACTCTTTTTTTCCTTATATTTTTTCAGTTTTGATTTTTTTTTTTTATAAATGTTAGCCACCTCTAGTTCATCTGAATCCATTGTAGCCCACCCCAGTTTTAATTTCTGGATCCGCCCCTGCTTGAAACACTAGTTAGGATGGGTGCAGGTGTAGTGCTATTCTTTTTTTTCCTCTTGTGTTTTGGTTTTAAAAGTTTCGACTGTGCAAACTCTCACTTCGCTTCTACGACTTGAAATCCAAATAAAAACAAGAAATTAAAAAAAAATTAAGTTGCATAAGTCATTATTACGAACGATATCCGAGACACAAAAACCGAAAAAATCTACTGAAATCAATCCTATGTTAAAGCACAAGCCATATGTGCTGGAAAACATCGGAAACACGAAGAGCACTAAAAATTAGAAATAAGATCGAACACAAGATAATAACACAAAATTGAAAAAATTTCAAGTATATAAATACGAAAAGACTTGAGACTATATAAAGGAGGGTTGCCTCATTTGTTTCTCAGTGTCCAATAAGTTGTAACTTTTTAGTGAAATTTTTAACATTTCAATCTCTCTCATTTGTTCCATATTTTTTTATTTTTTGTTTCAGCAATCTAGTTAAGCATTTTGAGAAAACAATGTACGAGATCTTCGAAAATAAAATTTGTGTACCGTACAGAATGGGCGTAGACAGGGCCGGCCCTGAGGTAATGGGGGCCCGAGGCGAAGCTTCCAAAATGGGCCTCCATACATAATATATAAAAAAGTATAAATAAATAAAAAATTTGTTGTAGTCAAGATTTGAACCAAGAACCACATAAATATAAGTTTAGCACTATAACCACTACACCACAATATTTTTTGTTAAAAATAGACACATGATATATACTAGATCTATTGTAAATAGTTTCGTGTTGGTGCCCCCTTTCTTCAGGGGGCCCTGGGCCTTCGCCCGGTGTAAGCCCCTGAATTTAGGGCTTATTTTTTTTAATTTTATAAATCAATTATTGTAATAAATATTATTATTTGATTTAATGCTCTTTACCGTGACTTGGAATTCTAGAGCATCAGGGATGCCAGTCTCTGGAAACTTCCTTCTTGGAGTTTGTAGTAGACGAGATTATCTTCACATTGATATTTCGTGTCCCACTGGAACTTGTTCCTTTGTACTCTTTTTGCTTCGTGCAAGTTCGGGTCAATTTAGACCATTTTAATTAATAATTAATTTCCCACTCTTTTCCTTGATCATCGTTTGCACGTTACCGTGACTTTTAAATTAGGAGCACCAGACCAGTAGTTTTCTCAGAACCAACTTCTCATGAATGATCTACTCGAGACGCTCTTCACCCATGACCTTCGTGTCCCACTCACACACTCCATTTTGTGCTCCATTTTCTTTGCACAACTTTCGGGTCAATTTAGACCAATTTATCGTCTGCCGTAATTCGTGACTTAATTTCCAATTTAATTTCTGGGCCCGACATCGGTCCAATCCAATCGACCCAATATATGGCCCTGGCCTGTTTTGAGCCTACTATGCACGTGCCACTTGCGTGCCACCGATCTGATCTCCCTTGTGGTCCCATTCCATCCGTGATTTTATTTAGTTTAAATTATAAATTAATTAAATCTTGGCTTCGACTTTGTCCAAATTTGGCCCAACGTCCGACCCAGTTTGGCATGGACCCTACCATAACTGCCCATACATCCCACTGATGTGTCTGCATTTTTTCTTATTTGAAAATACGTTTATTTTATATAAATATCTCTTTCTCTCTCCATTTCAAATATATATATATATATATATATATATATATATATATATATATATATATATATATATATATATATATATATATATATATATATATATATATATATATGGATAACTCTCTCTCTCTCTCATACTCTCTCACTTCCCACACAACCCCCTCACACCCTGTACCCGAACACACATCCCCCCACCCTCTCTCTCTCATTAAATATCTCTCATTCTCTCTCTCCTTCTATATAATATATCACATATATATATTATATATACTCTCTCTCTCCTTTCCATCACACACATACATCACCCCCTCCCTTTCCTGTACACAGCCGACAGCCCCCTCCCAACTCCTTCTTCATTTTCTTCTTCAAGTATTTCTTCACTTCTTCTTCTTCTTCTTCAATACCACCATCACCACCCTCATATACCTCACCACACACCACTTCATCATCATCATCATCATCTCCACCACCACCATCATATTCCCTTCTCCCTCTCCGCCGCGCGCCATCCCCGACGCCCCGACGCACCACCGCGCACGGCCACCACCCGCCGGATAGCCGCCGCCGCGTCGCAACGCGCGCTCGCGCGCAGCAGCTTGCTGCACAGCAGCAGCTGCAGTAGCAGCCGCAGTGGCTGCCGCACCACCGCGCACGACCACCCCGGTCGGCCCCCGCCGCGAACGCACACCCCCGCACCCTCCCGTGGCGGCCAACGTCCTTCGGGACGCGCCGTCTAGGCGATTTCAGCATTTTTCTCGGAGTTCCATCGACGCGCGCGCGGAGAAAATTTCAGAATTCGTACTTCGAGGCAGCGAATTCGTGCGCATTTTCTGGGAAATTCGACCGTTGGATCGGTGAACTCCTTGCTCCGTCTCAATCTCGGTATATCCCTCTTCACCTCTGTCAAGTTTGAACCGTTAATTTCTTCGTTTGATACATCAAAACTGGCCACCAAGTTGACGTTTTAATTGAACTATTTTTGGACAGTTTCGTGACGCCAACTTCGCGGGTTCGTATCTTCGCCGTCGCAGCTCTGTTTTGCGCGCTACCAGTTCCGGTGCACATCTGGTATAACCCTCTTTCTGCCCCCTTTAGATTTCATTTCAGTTTGAGCTTGTTAGGTCGGTTGAATTCGACGCCAAAGTTGGCCGTTCGAATTCGTAGTATTGTACTTGTAAAATTCCATTTTTGAACCCGGGACTCCGGATTCAATTTCTGACACCACCGGTAGACTCATGGCGTCGTTCTGGCATGTTTTCATATAAATTTTGCTTGATTTGGAGGACGTGGGCCCTGGCACGTATTTCGGTGCAAAGCGGGCCCCACAGTCCGGGTCAACGGGACTTTTTGATGCCGGCTCATCGAAATCTAATTCCGGATATACCGTTGAGTTCGTATCGTCATTCTGGACTCGTTGACATATAATTTGCTAGGTTTTAGTGGACATTGGTTCCGGCACGCATTTCGGTGCAAGTCGGATACCAATATCCGGGCCAACGGGTCATTTTGAGTTCGGCTCATCGGAATCCAATTTCGGATATACCGTTGAGTTCGTATCGTCATTCTGGACATGTTGACATATAATTTGCTGGATTTTGAGGACATTGGCTTCGACACGCTTTTCTGTGCAAATCGGATTTTAATGTCCTGGTCAACGGACCAATTTGAGATCGAGTCAATGGAATCCAATTCTGGATATACCGTTGGGATCATATCGTCATTCTGGATTCGTGGACATAATTTGTTAGGTTTGGTAGACAAGAATTCCGGCACATTTTTTGGTACAAAGCGGGCCCGACATGGACACCATTTTGACCCAAAATTACCGTTTTGCCCCTGTGTCCAAATTGGACTTATGGACAGGCTATCCTAGCTGATTTGACCATTCTGAACACGTTGGTAATGGTTGTTTCACCATCCGACAACATCTGTAGGTTTTTACCCTATTATTATAATCTTTCTCCTTTTGTGGTATTTTGAGATCCATCGATTCCAGTGATTTCACAACCACTGAAATTGAATGTGTTGACTCTGTAGATGTTTATAGAGACTAGCTTTGACCCTGTTTGACCATGGTTGACTACTTTGACTGAACGTTGAAGTAGAGTCAACACTTGACCTAGGTTAGACTAGTTTTGACCTTGGTTGACCACAGTTAACTATTTTGACCAAAAGTCAACCGGAAGTCAACCGTAGCCTAAAAATTGACTAGAACTGGACCGAAGTTGACCAGTTGACCCAAAGTCAACTGTTAGTCAGCGTTAGTCATGTTTGACCTAGAGTTGACCTAAGGTTGACCAGAGTTGATCAGTTGACCAAAGTCAACTGTAAGTCAACCATTGACTTAGATTGATATAGTTTGACTTGTCTTGACCTAGTTTGACTTAGTATGACTTGATTTTACTTCCAAACCCTTATATTGATACAGTATTTCCACCTATAGGTCCTCGAGGCACTGTTCTTGGACCAGTTGACATATTCCACCAGATCTCAGGCGAGTACATTCTCTGATAATATTTCTATTTTATGATATCATCTATGTTTCTTGTATTTAGTATAGATATCCTTGTTCTCTTGACACATTGTTCACATGGATTGGTATTTCTCTGGATTCCGTCATGAGATGTTATTCCTCGCTTTCCTTGGTATATCTTGTGCAAGTCTTTCTTGTTCCTTGTGCATTGTATAGACATGATTCCTGCGAAGGCTAGCTACCCTCTCGGAGAATCGCATGTCATGATGTGTCATGGTTGGATCCATTATACTAGTCGGAGACGGAGAGTATTAGTGTAGATATGTGGTCAAAGCCCATTGTGCATCCCTTGTGCACCTATTGATTGTTAGTGTTGATCATACACCCCACGTATGGTTAGCCAGGCCTGATACTATTGTGCAAGTTCCCAAGCCGGCCACGTATTGTAGCTAGTACTCACACACCTAGATAAGTGATTCTTGATTCTTGTACATGCCATGATTAGTTTTATTCGCCTTGTTCTAGCTCTAGATTTACAGCTTACTTTGCCATGATACTCACATGTACATTTCATGATTTCTTGTATATTCTCTCTATTTACTGCTACATTTTCAATATCGTCTAATTAGAACTGTTATTTGAGATTTGTGCTCGTTCCATCCTGACTGGATATGTTGACAAAATTTTAGGAGTAGTTGTGCCCTCAGTATTGGACTTCATGATGTTGCTAGCTGAGGTGGATCTCACTATTTTTTCTATGTGAGTTGCCTGGTAGTTATCCTTAGTTAGTCTTGTTGTTCCTTCTTTATTTTCCTGTCTTATGATCATTGTAGATTCTAGTTATTCTAGTGATATTGTAATTATTTCTTGTCTTATCTTCCTTAGTTTTCGTGATGTGACATGTGTAC